>JAPPVO010000059.1:146378589-146536830 GCA_030407325.1 Camellia japonica
AGACGCAGAAATAAAGTAATACATACCGGAGGCAAGTCGGGAATGCCGGCCAACTCGTGACCAGCCGGAGGAGGAGCAAAGGGATCTGGTAGATCTCCCCACTCTGCCCCCTATAAGTCACCATGGTAGGCAGAGCGGGCCAGCCCGTCCCTCGTCCCCTCTGCACTCCCCTCCTGCCGCGAGCTCGAGCCCTCTGTGATGACCCCACTCCTCCTCCTACCTCTGCCCGGGCCGCTGGCGCCACAGGTCTCGCTAGATCAGCTCGGGAGCCCCCGCTCAAAGGCCGCATCAAGAAGGTCCGGACGTACTCTGAGTAGTCGCCCTCGCCCCTATAGCCGTCCTCGTCCCAGCCGAGGGTGTAGTCCTCCATCTGCTGCACAGAAAACCTCTCGGTATCCCTCATGTGCTCGGGAGGGTGAACCGGGACTATCTGCTCTGGCAACCCGAGGGTCTGGCGCAGAAAACGCTCCCCCAGGTACCAAGCCCGGCAGACCGGGCCCTCCAGCAAAATCCGGTAGCGCGAGGTCTCGATGGGCCGGCATACCGATCTCGTATCACCGCTGGTAGTGGAGCCCACGGCTGCCAGGTGACCTGAAATGAAATACAGTTGATTATTTACTGATATAGAAATGTACGCTTGAAAGCGAAGTTTAAACCGACTGTAAGAAAACAATACCTCGGTGGGGGTGATGTGTCGAGAAACGGCGGAAGAAGCTGAATGTGTCTCGGGGCCTCCGAGTGCACCTCCCATCGTAGCGGCGGGAGAAAGGAACGACCAGAGGGGTCTCGTCTCCGGCACTGGCTCTAGTCTGGGGAAGTAGGCATACACCCACAGCTGCAAAACAGACGTCAGTATGACTATCAGATCAAGCAGGATGCAGAATAAAGCAGAAATAAGAAAACCGTGTGTTGCGCAGTGTATTGAACAGAGTGTACAGTGTGAACAGTGTACAGTCAGTGTAAAGCCGAGTCTGTGTGCGCCGTGTGTATAATATGCAATCCGTGGGAAGCGGACTACAGTGTGCGCAGTGTGCAAAATACAGAGAATGCAAAGCAGAAATGTAAAACAGTAAAAGAAATGTACCTCCCAAGCACGCCAGTAGCCTCCGAGCAGCTGTCCACTGCCACGAGAGACTGAGCTCATATAGCCATAGAGAGTGGCCAAAGCGGCGCCGCCCCAGTCATAACGCAAAAGATCTCGGACATCCACCAGTGCACTGAGGAGACAGAGGGGCACTGTGTTCGCCGGTCGGCGAAGAGAGTCGTCCCAAATAGAAACATCAAGAAGCCGCGTGCATACTGATCCACGGCCTCTGGGGTCATCGGGGCTGCATCAATAAGTGCGGACTGGACCCGAAACTGCACCTCGAACCAGGAGTAGCGAACAAATCCCGGACGAGCCAGAGGCGGGGCCGCGCCAAGTAAGTAGACCTGGGCTGCAGTCCACTCATCCATGTCTATATCGCAGGGGATCGGATCACCCCCGACCCCGATGCCAGTGAGCATCGAGAAGTCGTAAGGGGTCATCGTCATGTCCCCAGCCGCAGAAAGATGAAACGAATCGGTGGTGTCCCACCACCTCTCCGCCAGAGCGGCAAGAAGAGGTCTGCAGGCGGAGAGCCTGGAAAGTCCCCTGCAGAAGGTACCAAAGCCTGCCTGGTCCACGATGCGTCGAACTGCCTCGGGAAGATCCAAGTACCAGTCTCGAGCAGCAATGTTCCCATACCCACGGACGGTATGGGAGTCTCCCTGTAATCAAAAGCAGTAATTGCAAAGCAAATATTCAGACTATAGTTCCAAGAAGCGTACAGATGTGGTGCATGTGTGCACAATTTTTTTTTTAAGTTCAGGCAAATGTCAGGTTTCAGTATACTAGTTTGTGGACCGCGGCCTATGATGTGTTAGTTGTGCTTGTGGGACCCAGCATACAGATATGGTGCATGTGTGCACATTTTTCAGATTCAAGCAGATATTGGAATGCAGTATGCCAGTAGGCGAATTACAACGTACAATGTATCAACGTGTCTTGTATGATTCAGGGTAAATATAGCATACAACATGTTTTCAGATTCAAGAAGTTACCGGGTGTCGTTGAATTTGCAGTGAAGTACGGTGTGTGCCGCGTGTTTGAGCGCTTGAGGCTAGCGCAGTGTGTGTACATGTGTTCGTCTCAAACAGATATTAGTTGTAAGTTTGTCTACGATCAGCTACAGTACAGTGTATCAGAGCTAAGGGTTGTAATCAGCTATGGCAGTTGACAGCTTACAGTTCTACATTGCAAAAAAAAGTAAAACAGAGAAGAGTGTTACCTCGACAGCGCCGAAGGACAGGTGAGAGGTCGGCTCGCGCAAGAGGAGCTCCGGGTCCAGAGCCCTGTCAAAACCGCGGAAGTGGCGGAGTCCGTCTGGTGGTAGCACATGAATGGCCGGGCGATAGGTCGCCGGATCGAATGGTCGCTCGCTCAGCGGGAGGAGCTCGACCCCGGGGTCCATCTCATGGTCCGGGGGAGTCCCGAGATGTGGAGTATCGTCTGCCATAGTAATGGTGGTGAGAAAATGGCCAGAAAAGCCGGAATACGAGAAGTCAACTGGAAAAGTCAACCCCGAGAGGTCAGAAATGGCCGGGAAGGCCGGAAGAGGAAAATGCACGAAAAGGAAGGTGAAGTCGAGGGGAACAAGTCCCGAAAAAGTGGAAATACCAAAAGGGGCGCCGAAACAAAGTTTTGTTCGGTTCAAAATGTCCGAAACACAGTAAACTTCGCGAATCGGACGACGAAAATGGCGCGAAAACTCGAGGAAATGAGCAAATGAGGAGGAAAAGAAGCACTAGAGAGAGAGAGGAGGAGTTTTCGGCGGAGGCAAAGTGAGGAAATAGGGTTTCAAGCCCTATTTTAAAAGACCCGAAGTGAAATGGCAGTTCTGCCCCCGATCAGCAACTTTTGGCCGGTCGGCACTATTTTGTGCCGGTCGGCACTTTTCGGTGCCGATGGATTAGTTCAGGCAGCCGGTGGCAGCCGGTGACCACCCCACCCAGCCGGTGGTGTTCCCAAGGATGTTTTTAGGCTATATGAGGGTTTTGGGTCTTAATAGCTCAAGAAATGCAAGAAAGTGCATCCCCAGTGCTCAACCGGCCTCTGTTTCGACCTCGGGCCGTGTCTTCTGTGCATGGCGCTGAGATTCAAGCAAGAATTGTATCTTTTTCGTATCCTTTTGTCTTTCGTAAAATTCAAAAGTTGCCCGTGCGCATTGCACGCATCCATTACATTGTCCGGCGCGTCGCGTCGCGTCATCTTACACGTCCTTTGTGACTTGCATCATTTTCCATTTAAATGAGGTACGTGTGCCTCATTTCGCATTCTATTGCATCTCGAGGTACGCGTGCCTCGTCTTGCATCATCTTTCATCTTGCATTTCATCTTGATCCACGTACGGTGTACTACCTCACGTGCTTCATTTGCATTTCGTCTTAGTCCACGTGCGGTGTACTACCTCACGTGCATCATTTTGCATTCCAGTGAGGTACGCGTGCCCCACTTTGCATTCCATTTTGCATCTTGCATACGTCTTACACACACCGGTCTGACGAGACCTTAAACACGTACCGGTCTGACGAGACCTTAAACACGTACCGGTCTGACGAGACCTTAAACACGTACCGGTCTAACGAGACCTTAAGCACGCGCGGGTCCGGCGGGACCTTAAACACGCACGGTCTAGGAGACCTTAAATCCTCGGGAGGTGTAAGACCTCCAGTGCATTAAAGTGCACACCTCATTGCATTTGGCATACATCGCATCGCGCCGAATGCGCACCCCATTTGCACTCCATTTTCCATCCTTATGAGGCACGCATGTCTCATTTGCCCTATCGTGCATTGTGCATTGCCCCAATGGCGGTCCGGCGGGACCAAAAACACACACGATCCGGCGGGACCGAAAACACGCACGGTCCGGCGAGACCTTAAACCAGTTCATTTGCATTTAGCATGCATCTCAAAGCCGTGCGTTGGCACGCATTTCAAACACCATGCATCATGTGCATTTCAATGCATACGCTGTGCATCCCGGTCTAGGAGACCTTAAATCCTCTGAAGGTGCAATTCCTTTGGTGTTCGTCGTGCCCGAACGACTTTCGGTGGTCTGGTAAAGCCACCTGCCTGTGTTTGCGGTGAGTTCCTAGAAGACCAACTGGGACGGTGAAAACTAGAGTTTGAATGGCTTATGCCTAGAACGCAAAGGTTCGAGATCTCCGAGACTAAAGTCTGGTTTAAATACCCAGGGGGGTGTACCCTCGGCTTGAAATCTGTATGGAAGCCCCATAGGTTGAGGCGGCGTGTTTACGCCTCGATTCTGGATATTGAACCAACCTAGTATATCGCCCTGTTGGTAAGATAGGGAAAGCTGCAATCGTAGCCGTTGCATCACATGCATTATCATGCATCATTTGTAAATATTGCATATGTCATGCATTTCAAAAAAAACAAAACACAACACATGCATATGTCATGCATTTCATTGTAGTATAGTGCATTTGTCATGCATTTTAGTTGTATGCATCCATTGCATCACCTCCATCTATGGCTCGCGCCCTTCCTTGTTGAGCTTGGTCTGGTATGTGCCCATATTTTTCGTGTCAAAACACAGTTGTCGAGCTTTTGTGTCCGAGCCTTGAGGGTAGCGGCACCGTTTCTGTGTTAGACATGGCTTGTATGTGTACATGCCCTTCCTAGGCAAGATTTGGTTTGGCCTGCGTGCCATATCCATTGTATCAATATCCATTTGTCATGCATTTTAGTTGCATGCATCCATTGCATCACCTCCATCTATGGCTTGCGCCCTTCCTTGTTGAGCTTGGTCTGGTATGTGCCCATATTTTTCGTGTCAAAACACAGTTGTCGAGCTTTTGTGTCCGAGCCTTGAGGGTAGCGGCACCGTTTCTGTGTTAGACATGGCTTGTATGTGTACATGCCCTTCTTAGGCAAGATTTGGTTTGGCCTGCGTGCCATATCCATTGTATCAATATCCACTTCTATTGCATTTTAGTTACATGCATTTCACTGCATCACCTCCATCTATGGCTCGCGCCCTTCCTTGTTGAGCTTGGTCTGGTATGTGCCCATATTTTTCGTGTCAAAACACAGTTGTCGAGCTTTTGTGTCCGAGCCTTGAGGGTAGCGGCACCGTTTCTGTGTTAGACATGGCTTGTATGTGTACATGCCTTTCCTAGGCAAGACTCGGTTTGGCCCGCGTGCCGTATCCATTGTATCCATTCCCGTTGCATTATAGTGTAGTATTGTTGCATCCGGTATTAGGATCATTATTCCCTCATTAGCGGGTCGTCACCCCACTTATGTCAATCCACCCAATACTTGTTCTTATGTCTGTCTACATTACTCATAGTTCTGTGTGCGCTCGCGCCTTGAGGGCTTCGACACCTTTTCTATGGTAGACGGACTTGTCACCTCCATCAATCTATTTGACATTTGTGTGGTTTCGAACCACTCATGATTGAATCATGATTCAATTGCCCTGCATATAGTTTGCATATAGTTTCAATTGCATTGCATATCATTTGCATTATTCATACATAGTTTTGTATATATTGCATATTATTTAGCATTCGCATTGCATATGTCATGCATGTTGCTAACAATATTGTATCTGTTAAGTTTGCTTTCTTTTCAGGCACGATATTGTATGTACGGTTCATTTACCGCTGGTGGCACCAGGCGAGCCGCACAGGTATTGTATCTCCCGAGTGAGACGTTTTGAGAATTGCATAATTCTCTTACATCCTTTCTGCATTGTGATGTAGACTGTTGCATGTTAGCTTATAACTGTCGCATGTATTGCTTCATTACAGCTTTCTTTGCATGATCATAAGTTATGCTCGGCTTCTTGCATTGTCAGTTGCATTTTGCCCCCGCCTACGGGCGCATATCTTATCTTTGGCATGTGTGCCTCCTGCATGAACTACGCTGGTTTGATTCCCTAAGGGATACGTAGGCAGCTTGCGAGTTCAACCATTTGCGCTTTGTATGTCTATCCAAGTCTTCGGCCTTGTCAAAAATGGGTCGTCTCTGGGCTTTGACATTCACTCCCGTCATTCTTATGACTTTCGAGTTCTGTCAAAGAGGGGCAACTGTAGACACCCCATTTTTGACCGTCCTCAAGACTTGGACGTCACCGTTGGAACACTCGGTGATTATCCATGTTTGTGTTCGTTTGGAGATTCCCGGAGTTCTCGGCTACGCGCGCCGTGCCTTCAGGACCTCCGGACTCGACCGTTTGTGTCTGGTTGTGCACCAAACACTTGTGTTTTGCCTTGGGAGGGCAGGGAATGCTTTGTGAGGCATCCCCACATACCACCGGCTGGGGCTAGAGGCCACCGGCTGGCTAGAGTTGCCATCGGCACTATATTGTGCCGGTCGGCACTATTTTGTGCCGGTCGGCACTAATTTTGTCAAAATGACATTTTTTGCCGGCCGGGCACTGTGCACTTGCTTTCTGAGATATTTTCAGACAGCTGTGTGCAATTGGTTTCCCCTCCATACACGTGTATGGAGGGATGAGCTTGCTTAGGGACTAAGCTTGTAAGCTTTTTGCCTATAAGAGGGAAGGTTCTTCCCTTTGCTCAAGGGTTACAAAATCTGAGAGCTTTAGACATTGTTAGAGAGTTAGAGCTCTGGTTCTTTTAGGGTTAGAATAGATATACACTCTATCTCTCTTTTTCTCTTTGAAAACTAGGTGTTTTGTGCCTTACTATTGCACACAAGCACCTAGTGTTCCACCTTCCTTTGGTTCTGAGGTTCCAGAGGTTTGTTCTTAGTGTTCTTGACTGGTTTTGAGCTCAAGGACCCATCCACTCCAACCTTTGTGAAGGTGGTCTTCAAAGGTAACAAAACTACCCTTTTCCCCCATTTTTGCACTCTATTTTTACTTGCTTTAAAGTAGTTTTTGAGCTTAGTGTTTGGCACATAAAAGTTCTGTTTTTTGACCCTCTTCATTGTATATTAAGAGTGTTTTGTGGTTTGAGTAGGTTTGACCACCTTTAGGCCTTGAAAAGGCACTTTTTGTGCTATTTTGTGAGAGATCCGAGACTTTGGTGTTAGGATCTCTTCACCACTGAAATCTTGAGGGATTTCAGTGGTGAGGAGCATGCCTTAGAGTCTCAAGAAGGAGAGGGCCACCCCCTCTCCTTGATGTCCTTGAAAAGGGCAAATTTTGGCTTCCAAAGGAGCCTCATGCTTGAGTGTGTGTTGAGCATGTTTGACTTGTTTTCCATGCTTATATTGCCATGTTATAACATGATTTCAAGTTAGTTTAGGTCCCTTATGCATGCTTAGCATAGTTGCCTTGTAATGTCTCTTTGATGCCTTAACATGTCTAGGTTGCATGCCTTTGTTTTGAACATGTTTTAGGCCTAGATCCATGAAGCTTGTGTGCTTATTTTGCCATGATTTAACTCTGTCCATAGCCATTTGGGTCGATCCTATCATGCATCACATAGCTCCTTTGCATTTGGCTTGTTGGCCTTGAGAGTATGAGTGTGTAGCATGCCATGCTTGCTTCATTTTTGGTAGTTTGGAACCATCTAGCATGTTATTTCAGACTTTTTGGTGCGCTTGTATGCATGCTTTAGTTGCTTCTTTAATGCTTTAAAAGCATGTGTTGAATACTCCATGTTTTGGTCATGTTGCATGCCTTTGTACTTGAGCCTCTTAGATGTCATCTAGGTGCTCCTTAGGCTTTGTCTAGGTCTACTTGTGACCTGTTTTGAGTCCCTTTAGCTTTGTGAAGCTTGGTAGACTTGGCCTTAGTTTAAGCCTTCATGGCTTGTTTCAAGACTTGGGCCATTTGTTGCATATTCGGCTTGCTTTATTGCATGATTTGGCCTCATGTTTTGCATGAATTTTAGAGTTTTCCATGCATGCTTTTAGCCCATGTTTGGCCTCTTCAAGTGTGCTTGAATGTTGTTGTTATGCTTAAGTGTTGGCACCTTAACATGTGTATGTGTGCATGTGTGTTTGGCCCTCATAATTTAGCATTGTGGCTACTGATTTTTGGGCCCTTTAGAGTTGCCCAATTCATGTATAAGTCCATCTTTCAATTGATTTGCATGCTTGTCTTGTATGCTGTGTGTGCTTGCATAAGTGCGTCACATGTTCACTTTGATGAAGATAACATGCTTAGGGTTGCATCATTGCATGCATGTTAGGCCTCTTGAAGTGAAGTATGATAGAGGTTTGGCACCCTTGTTTGCTTGATTGCATTGCATGCATTTGAAATCAAAGTTGCATTCTTGGTTCTTGGGGCCATCATGCATGGAAATGCGCGATTGGTGGTCCGAGAATCGAGGCACATGCCCCTTCGAGTCAATAACATGATAGGGAGTGTGTTTGGTGCATACATGCCTTGAATTGCATTGCCATGCAAGTTTTGCCCTCTGCTGCTGTGAGTTGCAGGTCTTGCAGGCATTTTGTGCCGACCGGCACTTTTTAGTGCCGACCGGCAGTCAAATGGCAGCCGATATCTTCACTCAGTGCCGGTGGCCACATCCTTCAGCCGGTGGTGTTGTACCCCAGCCGGTGGTACTCCTCAGTGACCTTAGAGGCACTCCTGGGACTTTGGCAATCTTCAGAGAAGGATAGCAGGGAAAACAGAGGCACACTTGCATGACAGTGCGATTCTGAACGAATCCCGGGCGCGCGACGCATTTGGGCCCTCCTCCCGAGGCATTTACTGTTTTAATTAGATTAATCATTTGTCTAATTAATTTAGTGAGTTTGTAATAATTAATTAGTTTGCATAGTTAATTATTTGTATTATTATTTCGGTCCCTCCGAGTGAGGGCAAAAATGTAATAAGTGTGGGTGCGTGGGCATGTATGTCTTCCAACCTCCACTTCTTTCTATCCCTTTTATTTATCCGCTTACAATGGTAAACTAGGGCATTTTAAATTAGCATACCTTATGCAATGCATGCGAGCATTCATGCATTTGTTTACATGCATCGGGCTCGGCACATCATACAAACTGCATCGTGTTTTCAATTCCAATTTGAATACGTGATAGTTGTAACATTTCACGTGCCATGTTTAGGGTTGGCCGAGCCTGTTTAGATTACATCCCTGTATGCGATGCACTAGCCACTTAACATGAACTAGGTCATGCATGTTTGCTAACCCGGTTTCTTGTTTTGGCACGGAGTACGATGTAAGTGTTTTTGCTTTAGCATAATCACATGCGTGTGAATGTTTGCCATGACAATAGGATTGCCATGCGGCTAAATGCTTACATGAGATAAAACTGTTTGAATGCCTGTGGGTGGAGGTTGGATTGCGTAAGTTGGAACAACTCATTGAAATCCGCATTTTAGCCTACTTGCGGGTAGCAAAATCTGACACGTTTTTCGAGACAAAACGGATATGCAATGTTTATTTCCAAGTTAGGCAATCTAGTCTATACTTTTGTGCTGTGCGCATCACATAGTGATTCTAGGCTAATAACCGGAATAAGAACGCATAATGTTTTCAAAATCGGATATCACGGTTAGTAGAGGCCGGTCTTCGGACCGGGCGAAAGGGGGTGCTCATAGCTGACCTTCCCCGATCGTACCCAAGCTCCCGAGCCAAGTCACTTTGGTGATGACGGACACGTGGCCTTCGGCGCCGAGTCAGGGTTTCCTAAATTCCCCCATTTAAAAAATATTTAGGTGGCGACTCTGTAATCTGGCAAAGCAGTCCATGTTTGGCACTACTTTTTCAAAAATCTGTTTTTCTTCAAAACGATTTGCCGGATTTGGACTCTTTGGTTCAGATTTAGAACCGCGACAAAAATCGAGTCCGAGCTGTAGCCGAGGTCCCCCGCGGACGTGCTACACACCCCCGCTCGCCCGGTCAAAGACCGGCCTCTACTAACCATGATATCTGTTTTTGAAAACATTGTATGCTCTTATTCCGATTATTAGCCTAGGTTACTATGTGATGCTCGCAGCAAACAAGTATAGACTGGGCCGCCTGAATTGGAACAAAACATTTCATGTTTGTTTGTTTGAAAATGGTTTGATGGTGCTACCCGCAGGTAGGCTAAGACGTGGATTTGCCACCCTCGGGTGGGCTTAGAAAACATGATTTTGCCACTATCTAGTGGGCTTAAAACAAACATTTGATGAATTATCCAATCCAAGCAACACAACATCCACCCACAGGCATTCAAGGCAGTTATATCACATAAGCAGTTAGCCTCATGGCAAGCATGCTATCATGGCAACACTCACACGCATGCAAGGATGCTAAAGCATAAAAACTCACCGAGTACTCCGAGCCAAAAAACGGAAGCTTATTAGAAATCATGCATGATCCTAATTATACAGAATTACCTAATGCAACACATGCAATAATGCAACTATAGCAGGCTCGGCTATTCTAAACATGGCATGTGAAATGCTACAGCTAACATGTATTCATATTGGAATTGAAATACAAATGCAGTTTGTATGATGTGCCGAACCTGGTGCGTGCAAAACAGATGAATGATGCAAACATGCTGTCATACTGTATGCTAATTGAAATATGCCCTATATCTAACCATCATAAGCGGGTAAATAAAAAGGGAGAAAGAAGTGGGGGTTGGAAGACATACATCACACTCACCCACACTTATTACAATTATGCCCTTGCGCAGAGGGTCCGAATAAATAATACAGTCCTGAATAAAAGAATAGTACAGTCCGAATATACAGTCCGAATATTATACAAATCCCTAATTAATTAACAAATTAACTAAGAAAGCTGTAAACTGGCATGCAAGCCGGGGGGCTGCCTCGATTCTGATGAATGATGTATGTTGGACTGCCTTGCGCAGAAATTCACTGGGATGCCCCGATTAGCCTCTGTTTGCAATGTTCCTCGAAATGCGTGCCAGACTCCGAAAAGTTGCTGATTCTTCATTTTGCTGCAACAGAGAGCAGGAAAGGGGCATAGCAATGTATTTCACAAATATATGCATGCCTCGATCCTCGTGCCACCAATCACGCATCTCGATGCATGATGGCCGAGGAGTCGGATTGCACAACTCAATATAGGATGAATGCAGATGAATGCTACAATAAAACCTAACTCCATCATGGGTAATCCGGAGTGTCGGTGACTTGGGAATTGAGACCCGTTCCGTCACTCGTGCCTCGTTTCCCGTGCCCGGGCTAACTCCTATCCCAAACACGATGCAATATGCATGATATGCATGAATGCAACTAAAATACAATCCTAACATACACAATGCTATGAAAATGAGATGCCTTGAAATGCGTGCACGCGGGCACGCAAACCGAGGCGATGATCCTAAGGCATGAAATGGCATACGCAATGCAAATTGGACTTACACTAACACGAGTGGACCTCAGCCACACTCACATAAGAGGCCGACAGATGAAAATGAGATGTCTCGAAATGCGTGCACACGGGCACGCAAACCGAGGCAATGGCATACGGAATTCAATGATGCGAAAATGGCATACAGAATGCAAAATGGACTTATACCAACATGAGAGGACCTCAGCCACTCTCACACGGGAGGCCGTCGGATAAAAAAGAAGTGCCTCGAAATGCGTGCCCACGGGCGCGCAAATCGAGGAAATGGATTAAAGCATGAAATGATATACGAAATGCGAAATGGACTTATACTAACATGAGTGAGCCTCAGCCACACTCACATGAGAGGCCGGCGGATGAAAATGAGGCACCTCGAAATGCGTGCATACGGGCACGCAAACCGAGGCAATGCGTTTAAGCATGAAATGACATGGAAAATGATATGAAAACATGCAAATGGAATTTCAGCACTTACAAATGATGCAAAACAGTCCTGAAAGGCGGGGAAATGACACCGAATGCACGGAATGATCCTGAAATGCGATAATAAGCACCCGGAATGGCCTATAGCCACACTAAACATGCATGGTTGGTACATGGTATGCAAAACAGTAGCAAGGCAGCCCCAAAATAGCATTATTTACAGTACAAAACATGGCGAAATGATGAGCATAGATAGGACAACAATAGCATGCAAAAATACGAGCCAAGAGAGGGGTATTGAAGCAAGTGGTGTATGCGATGCTCAAACTTAAAAGTACCCTTCTACAACACTGATGAGGGACTCAAAATATGAACATTTTCAGTAGATGACATCCCCCAACTCAGTATGAAAACATGGTAAAAATGCTATGCAAGATTGAGGATACATAGGGCTATAACATGAGGTACCCCAAAAATTCATCAAACCAGAAAAGACCCTTTATGAAATATGTCAAGAAAATCAAAATATGGATATTTTCAGTTCTGATGATGGCCGAAAACAGAAGCTAGATAAGCTTAAAAAAGCATGCAAAAATGGGGGCCAAGAGGGATATAAAGACAAGTATAACATGGAGACCCCCAACAAGATTGATCCCTTCTACAATATTGTAGAGGGACACAAAATAAGCTCACTCACAGTTCATGACATGTTCCAAAACAGACTGCATGTAGGTCAAACAAATCATGCAAGTTTACGGTAAATTGAAGGAATTGTGAAGCAAGTGCATGATAGAGAGGCCAAAAAGGGTTGAGCCCTTCTTCAATGTTGAAGAGGGGCTCAAAATAGGCCCACTCATAGTTTACCTTATGCTCGAAAACAGATCACTAATAAGCTAGAAAAAGCATGCAAAAACAAGGGCAAAACATGGATTCAAAGAAACTTGCATATGGAGCATGAAAACAAGGTTGAGCCCTTCTTCAATGTTGAAGAGGGGCTCAAAATAAGCACAATATCAGTTCATGAGATTCTCCAATTCAGATCACACATAGGCCAAATATTCAATGCAAAATAAAGGCATACAAGAGGATATTGAAAGAAGTGTAAGATGGAGGGCTCAAACAGGGTTGAGCCCTTAAACAAAGATGAAAATGAGCTCAAAAGAGGACCACTTTCAGTATTGGTCGGAGCTCAAAACAGTGTGGAAATAGGGTTAAGAAAAGAGGCAAAAAAGTGGTGTAAAAGAGGGATTTTGAGACTTACCCTTGAAGACAAGTTCTTGGCTGCCTTTTCCTTGAAGAAAGTTGCTTCTAAGCCTCTTAAGAACTCCTCCTTGCTGCTGGAAATGGATTGGTGATGGTGATGCTTGGTGATGATGAAGAAAAGGCCTCAAAACTTGAAGAAAATGGAGTTGTATGTATGTATGCCCCAATCAAAGCTTGTAGCTTCTTCTCTTGAGTTGGGAGGACACTAAAATGTGCAAGAGAGGAAGAGAGGACCCCCCTTTGGAATGGAGGGAAATGAGCCCTTATTTCCCTCCAAATGGGTCCCCTGAATGAGATATTTTTGGGGGAAAATCGAAGCACAGCTGGAGTGCACACATCACAAGGAAGCAGGCCGGCTAGGTAACTTTACTGCAGGTGGCCGGCCGGCCACCCCCCATAGCCAGCCGGCTACCCCCTATGGCCGGCCGGCCAAGGGCAGAAATGGAAAGTGACACTTACTGGCCGGCCACCAAAGGTTGGTGTCCTCCCATGTGTGTACAACAAGACCCTATGGTTGGAATCTGGCAACTCTGAACCAGGAGAAACAACAATCCACTTTTAGGAGAGGTCAAAAATGAAAAGAAGAATTACTGGCCGGCCATGAACTTTTAGGGTCCTCCCATGTGTGTACAACACGAATATGTGGTTTTGGCTCGAAGAAAATGGCCCTAGGGTGTTCAACATTAGCCCGGAAGTGAGAAAAACGGGCGCCGGGGGGCGTCGGAAGAGCATAACAGGTCGCTCAGACAATTACTAGCTTCCCACCCTCCAGTGATCTTCCTGATGATAAAACAGAGGTACCTGCCAAAAATGAACAAAAACCGATGCAAAACGAATGCTCGGGGGCCAAACCGCGAGGTTCGGGTCCCGAAAACCGGCCGTTAAGCACCGAAAATGGTGTTTGGCCACGAAGTGGGTATCTAAGACCCCAGTGTCCCTTGTTATGATGAAACAGAGGTACCTGCCAAGAATGAACAAAAACCGATGCAAAACGAATGCTCGGGGGCCAAACCGCGAGGTTCGGGGTCCCGAAAACCGGCCGTTAAGCACCGAAAGTGGTGTTTGGCCACGAAGTGGGTATCTAAGACCCCAGTGTCCCTCGTTATGATGAAACAGAGGTACCTGCCAAGAACCGGAGGAATCAGAGATGGTTGGGTGGTCCCGAACCGAGGCACACGGCCTGACGGCTCCGAAAACCGGGAACCGGGCTCCGAAATGGGCAAAATGGCCTATGGCCACGAAATGTAGCCCACGGCCGTTGAGAGACGGTCTACGGGACCTCTCCCTCCCCTCAGGAAAGAAAACAGAGAAAACCGAGTCTGGTTCGCAAACCGAGGCAAGGCACAGAAGAGAGTTCGGAAGTCCGGAGGCAGGGCGCACGGCCGCGACTCTGAGATTTCTGAACGAGCACAGTATGCAACATCACCGAGCGCTCAATCGGCGACGTCTGAGTCTTAAGGTCGGTCAAAAATGGAGTGTCTACACTGGTCCATATGCTTCATAAGACTTGGATTAAATTGTTTTGATTGTATGTGGTATGGAAGCCCTTATCTCGAAGGGTGGTGGGGAGTGCATGAAGACTCTGGAGTCCAGCTCTTAATTTCCTATTAATAATTGAGAGTTAATTAACTTTGATCCCATTTGGCATTTTTATGAAGTCATTGAAGTGAATTACAAGTCCAACTTTGAATTGCTTGATGTTGTTGTCATTTATTTTTAGTCTTTGATTGAAAAAGAAGGCTTTGTTTGCCTTTCAAGTTCATAAACAATCCGATCGAACCTGATGAATCCAATGAGAATCTGGACCCCATTGACCAAGATGAGGATGAAGAAGAGAAACACAATCTCTTAGAGCTGAAGCAGAAGAAACCTTGCAGTTGGCCAAGAAATTACAGATTGATTTTTGTGGCAGAAAAGATATCATCCTTAAGGATTTCATTGAGATCGAGCTGAGCAATAAAGTCAAAACTTAGCAAAAACTCAAAAACAAAGAAATGAAGAGCTTGGCTTGAAAAAGATGGAAAATGAGCAGGAGAGAGCTAGTGGGGATCAATCGTGAGGATAGAAAATTGAGTTTGGTGGGAGGCTAGAATTACAATTAGAGACCTCCTCTAATCACCACGCCTACCACTCCTACACACACGTGGCGAGTGGTGATTGGAGGAGAAGGAAAAAAAAAAAAAAAAAATCTGACCAATGAGAGAAAGAGGGGGTCAAGAGAGTTGGGGAAAAAGGGGGTTTGGGTCTTTTTTTTCTTACAATTATTATTTTCAAAGTTAGTGGAGAGGTTAGTGGGTCTCCAAGGGATTGCCATCAATGAATGGAAATTAAGGGATGAAATTGAAGGAAATAAAAAAGGAGTATTCTACTCTCTCTCTCTCTCTCTCTATATATATATATATATAAATTCTTTAATCCTAACAACTTTAAAAGCATTTATCATTTTCTATACAAATAGAACTAGCCTATCACCCGTGCTATGCACGAGATAATTATAGATATTTATATTTGTTTCAGATTTTTTTTAATATATAAATTATTTTTTTTTTTAGATTTTTTATCAAAATAATCTAACAATCTTATCACTAACCATAGTGTATGGGAGAAGTTGAAAAGGGTGCTGCAATAACTATGCACAAGTTGTATTTATAATTATTTGTATGAGGAGATTTTGACCAAAGCTCTTAAAAGACATGTGGATTGGAAAAAGTTAATAAATGTTGATCAGGGGATTTTGACCAAATCAATAAATGCAGGCATGTGAAAAGACATGTGGATTGAAAAAAGTTAATAAATGTTGATCAGGTGATTTTGATCACATCAATAAATGCAGGCATGTAGAAAAGCATATGGATTGAAAAAAGTTAATAAATACTGATTAAGGGATTTTGATCAAATTAATAAATGCTGAGTTTTTTTTTTTTAATCAAAAATTTAGAAAATTAAGATTGAGATATTGAAACTCCCACAAGACTTGGGGGTTAGAAATTCATTTTTCCTTATATATAGTGCTAAGCACGGATTGTGTTGATGTGAGTTGTGATTTTTTTTTTTTTTTTTTTTTAAATGTCTTTTTTTTTTCTTTTTTATATTATATTAAAGTTTAATATTTTGATAATAATCATATCTGTTGGATTTTTCAAGGAATTAAATATTTTTTTTTATTATATTATATTAAAGTTTAATATTTTTATAATAATCATGTGTTGGACTTTTCAAGAAATTTTTTTTATGCTTATTCTTAATGCATTAAAGTGTTATTATGAGAAATAATAATTATATGTGTTGGGACTTTTTAAGGAATTCATGTGTTGGATTTCAAAGAATTTTTTTTATGCTTGTTCTTAATGTATCAAAGTATTATTATGAGGGTAAGACTTGGGAGTTGAGAGAAGTTAATAAATGCTAAGATTTTTTTTTTTTAAAATAAAAAAATCAAGAAATTTAGATTGGGAGATTGGAGTTCCCACAAGACTTGGGGTTAAAAATCCTCTTTTACTTAATATATAGATATAGATATAGATATAGGGGCTTTGGTTGGTAGCTCAAAAAACTGTGGCCCTAATGGCCCTAATTTCCATATCAAGTAAAAAAAAAAAGAAAAAAAAAAATAAACTTACCCAAAAAGGAAATTAGGGCCATTAGGGCCACAGTTTTTAGGGCCACAAAACATTTTTCTAGATATAGATAGATAGATTAATCAATAATGATTCATCCCCCCTTTTCCCCCCACCCCCTTTGACCCCCTCTCTCTCTCATTGGTTACATTTTCTTTTTCTTTTTCTTTTTTTTCCTGCTCCTCCAATCACCACCCGCCACGTGGCAAAGGGGGGTGAGGGGGTGACCCCCAAAAGGGGGTCCCAAGCATTATTCTAGATTAATTATATTTCATTTAATACTTTTTTAATGTATACTCTTAAAAGAACATGTTTAACAAAAGTCTTTAATTAAACGACCGTGATTGGTAGCTCGAAACTTAGGCTCGAGATTTGGCTCGAGGGTCAAAACGACGTCGTTTTGACCCTTTTTTTTTTTTTTTTTTCTTTTTCTTTTTCTTTCTTTTCGACTTCATCTTCTCCAAAAAATTTTTTTGCAGAAGAAGAAAACCAGGAAGAAGGGAGAGAGGAGGAGGGAGGGAGGGAGGAGGGGGGGGAGGGGGAGGAGGAGGGAGGGGAGGGGGCCATAAATCGGCTGGAGGAGGAGGCGGGGCGAGGCGGTGGCGGTGGTGAGGCGACGAACGACGGAGGAGGAAGCAGAGGCGGAGGCCGGGGCGGGGAGCTGCGACGACGCCGGGAAGGCAGACGACCCACGGCGGCTGGGCGGCGAGGCAGACGACCGGGGAGCTGCGACGAGGCCGGGGAGGCAGACGACCCACGGCGGCTGGGTGGCGAGGCAGACGACCCTCTCCCTCCCTTCTCTTCTCTCCCTCCCTTCCTCCTCTCCTCTTCCCTCTCCTCTTTCCTCTCCCTCCCTTCCTCTGTTTTTTCGAGCCGTTTTCGAGCTCCTATTTTCGAGCTACGGATCTTTATCCTTAATTAAAATAGTCTATGTTAATTGAAAGTTTGACCCATTTGACATTTTTATGAAGTCATGATAGATTGACTGTGGAGTCAAGTATACCTCGCTGGACTCCATTTGGCATTTTTATGATGTTAGGGTCTCGGAGACTGATTGTGGAATCAAGTCCACCTCGCTTGACCCCAGAAAGTCATTGAAGTGAATTACAAGCCATGACTCTCCTTCCAAGTTTCTCCACAAATTTCATGTGCTAACTGTTGTCATTGAAGTTTTGATTGAAAAAAATGGCTTAGTGACCTCTCTTGCATAGTTCTATTACTATGGTTATAGCAATATTATTATTTTAAATAATAAAGAAGTAATGTTTTAGGACCACATTCAAAAATTATTCCCAATGGTTAGATCTAGATAAAGGGAAAAAATAGTATTAAAGGAAAAAATGCAACTTTAATTAGCAATGAATAAAATCGGTTAATGAGATAATTTTATCAAAATATGAAATCATTTTTGTGATTTTATTTGTCATTGAAATTAATTATACTTATTATACAAATTGACCCTATGTATTAAGAGATCAAATCGTGCTGATCACACAATGTGATTGTTTGCACTACTCAGAAATTCTTGTGGCCACTGAAGAAGTCTTGTGGATGTGAACACTAAAAAGCTTGTTGATTAAATGCAGGTGTGCCAGAATTTGTAAACCTAGTTCAAGGTGTAGGAGTTGTTGAACATTTTTGACTTCTAACACAAAGAAATAATTGTGTGTGGCTAACAGGAACCGCCACTAGGTTGGATCTTACCCAAACGAAGAAGACTTTTAACAAATTTATAGGTGCCAAAGATAATTAGATTAAAATTGTGACTTGCATTGATTGAGAATGAAGTACAATTGATAATTTCAGATAACTAAGTTATGAAACTAGAGGAATTAAGCTATGAAACTATGATAAGTAAGTTATGAAATTAAGATAAATGTATTGAAAGACTCTTGGTCGAATGTTTGGTCAGGGATCCCTTGAATGTTGCACTTAGAGCCCTTTATATAGTGTTGGGGAAGCCCCTATTTCTACTCAACTGTCAAGAACGTGGCAGCCTTTCTTGGTGACACGTGTCCTTGATCCTTAACTTAATCTCCCAAGACTGGGAAATAGTTTTTTCCCTCCAACAGCTAAGGCCTATCCTTGTAGCTTTGACTTTGTCCACCAAACTCTAGAAAAGCAGCCACATGTCCCAAGAATGAAGTTTGAATTTATTTTGCGCAATTTAGGGAAGAGAGCCTTACTTAGGTTAATCCTTCAAGCCTCTTCTTTTGTTGTGCAAGCTCATCTTAAGAAATTTAAAAACACAATCTCGCTTCATTTGGGAAAATATTTCCTTAATTGTAGCAGTTTGTTGATCTTTCATATCCCCACCAATTGCCATGTGTCCATCAAAAATCCACTTGGCTTGATTTTGGGAAAAAATGGTTCCCACTTTTGTAGCTTATTGTTGACATGTAAGATTTTCAAATCTTATGTAAACCTGATCATTAGCAATCTTTTTAACAAACCAACTAAAAGATAAGGCACCAAAATAGGGGTTAAGGCCTCAAATTAAGGAATAAGGCTTCGTTTGGGAATATATTTTTTTAATAATTTTTTAACTTTTTAGTTAAAATATGATGTAAAAAAAAATTAGTATATTTGGAATGACTTTATAATTTTTTATGAAAAGATGTGCAAAAAATAGAGAGAAAAAATAATCTTTGACTTTTTAATATAGGTTGTTGACTTTTTATTTTTTTAGTGACTTTTTGATTTTTTGGCTAAAATCACCACTTACTAAATGAGGCCTCTTTATAAATTTGGAGAAAAAACGTAAACTCAAAAAATGAGTTTACGTTGGTTTTTAAATATAATTTTTTTTTGACTAACAATTTTTTTTTTTCAATTAATTTTTTTTAAATTAATTTTTTTAATATTTTTTTTCAATAAATTTTTTTCAATTAATTTTTTTTCCAATTATACTGTGTATGATCCCATTGTCATAAATAATAAAAAGTAAATATAAATATTTTAGGCCTGAACAAATATTTTTTTTTGTTTATGTTTTTAAAATTTTTCAAACATTTTGTTTAAACCAAACGCGCCTGTAGTTTATATTTTTCTAAAAATAAACAAAAACTAATTTATAAAATTTTTGTAAACATAAACCAAAAACATAAACGTTACCAAACGCTGCTTTGGTTTGAGTTTTAAATTTTGTTTTTGAGTTTTAAATTCGTGATTATATATTTTTATTGTTGTGAACTTTTTAAATATTTTTGTCAATTTCTTTCTTTCTTTTTTTCTTTAAAACTTTTTAGATCCACATAATCTAAATAACACTTAAAAAGTAAAAAAATTATGAAAAATCTTTTAAAAAAATCACTAAATACTATAAAATACAAAAGAATACAAAAATCCAGTAAAATTTCGTATTACTAATTTTTTTAAGAGTTTTCTCAAATATTGTATTTTTTAAGTATATCTAAATTAGATACATCTAAAAAAATTGACTAAAATATTTAAAAAGTTCACTAAGAAAATGAATTGAAAACTGAAAAAGTGTTTATAAAAATTCAAAACCAAATAGAATGAATGATTTTGTTTATGATTTTTAGCCACCGGATTTAATTATATTGTAATGCAACAGACTCGTATTGCCAAGAACGGATTAGTTTATTTAATAAAAAATAAATTACAATTGTATTTTTAAAAATAAAATTATTTTTTTTAATAAAAATGATAAATTAAATAGGTTACGATTATTAAATCAATCTATTTTTTTGTATGGATAATATACACCAAGTATTTGGCAAAATGAACTATTTAAATTAATGAAACGGTACCCACAATGAATGCCACTTACCAAAACAACACCCTCTTGGACTAAAGAGAATCCACCTCCTAAATTTGGAACACTTTTTCACAGTTGATAGCATTTTTAAATCAATAAAATATCAAGTTAAGGCATCACATAGATTTGCCCAGAATCATTAAATAATTTTTTATAGAAAAATGATTTGGAACCCTAAAAACTGTCCCCCTAATCCCCCTAATTTCCATTTTGGGTAACTGTTTCCTTGTTTTTTTTTTTTTTTTTACTTGATATGGAAATTAGGGGGATTAGGGGGATTGTTTTTAAGGGGATGTAGCAAGGTCCATTTTTATAAATGTGGAGAAAATTGTATTGATGGAATGGGAACTAAAGAGTTAAGGTGAAAGTGTCCTTTTAAGAAACACATGCTTGAAATAATAGTGTTTGGTTTGATTTTTCAAAAACTACTTTAAATGAGTTATCTTTTATTTTTAGTGATTTTTATTTTTATTTTTATTTTTAATCAATTTGTATGAATTTTTATTTATTTTTAGTGAATTCTTTTCTTATTTCAGTTAAACTATTTTACTTTTTAGATGTATATAATCTTGATATAATTAAAAAAAATTTTAAAAAAAGGCCAAAATATGAAGGAAAAAAAATTAATAAAAACAAATTAAAACGGAAAAGCTATAATTTTCTGACGTGCCATTAACGGCTCCTGTTTGCATTGTTAATATTTTATTTTATATAATTTGATCGTATTTAATAATTAGTGGACATCACCCAATGAGAATCTACACCTATTAAAAATTCATTGCTTTGAGAAGTTTAAATAATTTTGTTTGGTAATAATTTTTAAAAACAGTTTTTGAATTTTTTAAAGCAAATTCCTTTCACTTACTCTAGATATAATTAAAAAATAAAATAACAGATCGACCTAATTTTTTTTACAACAAATATGATAGATTAAATATGTTACAATTAATAGATAGACCTGATTGTTTTTGTGTACATAAAATATACAAAATGTCCGACAAAATGAACAGTTCAGATCATCAAAACGGGGCTCGTGATGGGAATATGGGTCTAAATAGCGCCCTCCAATCCAAATTTTGGACTAAAAGGCATTCTCCTCGATATATATATTATTTTTGGGTTTGCCTTCTCTCAAGTTGATCATCTCAACTTGAAAAAAAATGTTTGCACTTGTTAGGCCTAGTTTAGGTCCTATTTTGGTGATTAAGTCGTTTATATTTTAAGACTCATTGAGTAAAATATTTATATAAAAAATTAAAATGAACAGACATTGGTAATTATATGTATGAATCAAAATGGTTATTCTTAAAATTATATTTGTAATCTATTTTTATAAAATAAATATGATTCAAACATATAATTATCAATATCTAATCATTTTAATTTTTTGTATAAAAATTTTACTCAATGAACCATAAAAAGTAAACGGTTCACATAACCTAAATTAATAAAAAAACAGACTTATTTAACTAAAGCGTTCTCTCAAATTGAGATTTCAATCTATGAGAAGCTAAACCTTATTTTTAACATTGTAAAAAACCCACAAGACGTCACGTGGCCAATGCTAAACCACAAAAGCATAGAAGAGAGCAATAGGTGGTTTTTTTTTTTTTTTTTTTTTATATATAAAAAAATTCAATGAAAGAATAAAATCTGCATTGAATTCTTCAATTCTTTACAATGATACATCCCTCTGATATATACACCACCATAACCACCTAACCTAACTCTAGTTCTAACTAATTCTAAACTCAATACAATCTAACTATAGTTAGTTATTGACGAATAGATTACATGGAAAACTCTATATATAATGCATGCATATAACTATGAGCGTACATTTTCACAAGCATAAGCTTAAGCATTCTCTCTCTCTCTCTCTCTCTCTCTCTCTCTCAATCATGTCCGTGAGGAGGCTGTACAATGCTTCTCTTATGGGAGCTCTGGCACTGTTAGTGCACTTATGCATGGTTCATTTGGCCATTTGTTCCTCGAACTTCACAGACCAATTAGCTCTCCTCAGCTTCAAATCATCCATCAAAAATGATCCCAACAATGTGTTGAGTAACTGGACGAAAGAAACCAATTTTTGTGGCTGGACGGGGGTCTTATGCAGCCGACGTAGGCAAAGAGTCACAAGCTTGCACCTTCACAGCATGGTCTTGAAGGCACCATATTTCCTCATGTTGGTAATCTTTTTCCTTCAACTACTCAATCTTGGGAACAATAGCTTCTATGGTCATCTGACAGATGAAATAGGCCATTTGCGTCACCTAAAAACCCTTTATTTATTTGGTAATATGTTAGAAGGAAACATCCCATTGGGTTTACACCACTGTCAAAGGCTTGAAATGATATCTCTTGTCTTTAATAAATTTAGTGGTAGAATTCCGAAAGAGTTGAGCACCTTACCCTCTCCGAGTTTCCTTGCTCTCGGACACAATGAACTTATAGGTACCATTCCACCTTCCTTTGGCAACATTTCAAGCTTTGAAGCATTTGCGCTAGAAGCGAATCACATTTACGGAAACATTCCAACTGAATTTGCACAACTTCCAAATTTGAATATAATTGACCTTGAATTCAATTATCGCACAGGTCCAATACCTCCTGCAATTTTTAACAAGCCTTCAATGGTTGAAATTGTCTTGACTTCGAATGCCTTCTCTGGAAACCTTCCAACAAATAATGGCATTTTCCTTCCTAATATTGAATTCCTCCTTTTGGATCACAATCAACTCACTGGAAACCTCCCTTCATCTCTCTTTAATTCTTCTAAGCTCACTGTAGACGCGCCCTTGGGCCTCACTCTACAGTTCGGACTCCCCTGTTTTGTTTTGTTGCGGTTCGTAATCTGAACCAAAGAGTCCAACTCTGACAAATCGTTTTGAAGAAAAACAAATTTTTTGAAAAGTAGTGTCAAACATGGACTGCTTTGCCAGATTACAGAGTCGCCACCTAAATATTTTTTAATGGAGGAATTTAGGAAACCCTGACTCGGTGCCGAAGGCCACATGTCCGTCATCACCAAATGTCTTGGCTCGGGAGCTTGGGTACGATCGGGGAAGGTCAGCTATGAGCACCCCCTTTCGCCCGGTTCGAAGACCGGCCTCTACTAACCGTGATATCCGATTTTGAAAACATTACATGCTCTTATACCGGTTATTAGCCTAGATTTACTACGTTATGCGCGCAGCAAACAAGTATAGACTAGGTTGCCTAATTCGGAAATAATCATTGCATATCCGTTTGTTTGGAAAACAGTTTGAAATTGCTACTCGCAAGTAGGCTAAAATACGGATTTCAATGAGTTATTCCAACTCAAGCAATCCAACCTCCACCCACAGGCATTCAAACAGTTTATCTCACATAAGCACTTAGCCGCATGGTAAGCATACTGTCATGGCAACATTCACACGCATGTGGTATGCTAAAGCGTAAAATACTTACATCGTACTCCGTGCCAAAACAAGAAACTTGTTAGCAGACATACATGTCCCTAGGTCATGTTAAGTGGCTAATGCAACACAGGCAAGGATGCAATTTAGAGTAGGCTCGGCTAACCCTAAAATGGCATGCGAAATGCTACAACTATCATGTATTCAATTTGGAATTGAAAGTACGATGTAGTTTGTATGATGTACCGAGCCCGGTGCATGTTTAGACAAATGCATGGATGCACGCATGCATTGCATAAGGTATGCTAAAATAGACGTGCCCTAATCTACCATCATAAGCAGGTAAATAAAAGGGAAGAAAGAAGTGGGGGTTGGAAGACACACAGACCACTCACCCACACTTATTACAATTATGCCCTCACACGGAGGGACCGAATAAATATTACAGTCCGAATAATACAGTCCGAATACAAAATAAATAAATTATTACAGAAATTTCTAATTATCAAATTAAATCAAATGTAAAAAGAAAGGGGCCTCAGCCCTGCCTCGGGGTATGCGAATGATGCATGCTCGAATCCGACTCGCCCGGAAAGTCCGCACCGTGCCACTGTTGCCTCTGTTTTACTGCCTTTCCTTCTCTGAAAACTGTCAAAGTCCCAGAGAACCTTCTATGAGCATTTCAGAACATCATCGGCTTGGAGGGATGGCCACCGGCCGCGTACAATAGCCACCGGCTGTCAATGATGTTATCGGCCACCCATATAGTGCCGGTCGGCACTATATAGTGCCGGTCGGCACTATATAATGCCGGTCGGCACAAAATTCCTGCAGGAGACAGTTTTGACAGCAGCAGCAGACAAGCAGTGCATGGCATGAATTTTTAGGCATATGTAAGCATGGCCAATGCTTCCCTATCATGTTTGGGACTCAAGGGAGCATGACCCTTGGTTCTTGGGCCATCAATTATGCATCTTGGTGCATGATAGCCTAAGGAACCAAGATTGCATTTCAATGTCAATATGCATGCAACACACAAATGAGAACTAAGTCCCTATCATGTCAAGATCAAGGGCCTTAGTGACCATGAGTTGAGACAAGTTGCATCACTTGTAGTATGAACTCATCTCAACCCTTACACTTGGTTTGACACCCCAAACCAAGTAATGCAATGCATGTTATGCAAACATGGCTCCATGATGCAACCTAATACTAAAATGCCAACATGCCAAATGTAATGCAACATGCAAGGTGCAAATGCAATGCAAACATGAGCAATTTAGGCGATAGGACTAACATGTAGCAATACTTAATGAATCAATTAAGCAACAAACATGAGGCAAGCATGCAATGGTGGATTTAACTACAATGGGGCAGCCCTCAAACCAACCCAAAACAGTGGCAAAACACCCAAGATTGTGACCAATGTACATGCCAATATGCAAACCAAATGGGGCCAAGTCTAGGGCACCAAAAGGGAACACTCCTCCACCATTACCAAGACTACTCATGACACGAATTATGTAAGCAAAAACAGAGTTTCATCATGCATAAATACACCCAAAAACCTTGGTATGACAGCCCCAAAATGCTCTAAACATGCAAGCATGCACAACACCCTTTTTAAAGCATAAGAGACCAATACTTCAAAGCATGAAAGGCATGACAAATGGAGACATATAAACCTGGTATAGGGACTGAAATAACATATTAAATGATTCCAAATCATCTAAATAACCTATCCAACGCATATACATGGATCACATCCTCAAGGCTTACAAGCAACAATGCAAAGCAACTACATTAAGCATGCCAAAAATGGTAAAACCAGTGGCCAACAGACCTAAAACAAGACAAATCATGGCCAAAAGCTTCAATAAGTCAAGTCAAAACATGAGGATATACAAGGCTAAACCCATGACACATTTCTAGACAAAGTAGAGCATTACAAAGCAAGTGTAAGATGCAAAGCCCAAACAGAAAAAGACCCTTCTACAACACTGAAGAGGGACCAAAAATATGACTACTTTCAGTAGATGACAACCCCCAAATCAGTATACAAATATGCCAAAGATGCTATGCAAGAAATAGGCCAACAAAAGGCTATAACATGAAGTATACAAAACATTCATCAAACAGCCAAAGACCCTTAATGAAACATGAAAAGGGGGTCAAAATATGGCCACTCTCAGTTCTGATAATGGCCGAAAACAGAAGAAAGATAAGCTAAACAAACATGCAAAAATGGGGACCAAAGAGGGGTAATGAAGCAAGTCATACATGGAGGTCCCAAACAAGGTTGAGCCCTTCTTCAATGTTGAAGAAGGGCTCAAAATAAGCCTACTCACAGTTTATATCATGCCTCAAAACAGAATACAAGATAGGCTAAAAGCTAGTGCAAGATTGGGGAATATAAAGCAACTAACTCACCCTTGAAGAACACTTTAAAGAACAGCCACTCCAACCACCTTCTTGTGATCAAAACCAGTCCAAAAACTCAAGATCAAGCCCTCCAAGCCCCTCAAGGTCGAAGTATGGTGTAATGGTGTGTGCCTTAGTGCAAAACTAAGGCAAAAACACACTTTTTAGGCCTCCCAACACACACAAAGGATGAGAGAGATGGAGATATAGAGAGAGAGGATGATATGTATGTTATATGTATGTATTAGGTCTGATTTTGCTGAACCAAAACAATGGAGGAGGAGGGGCTCATTATATAGACAAGATAATGGCTTGAAGCTTCTAAGAGAAGCTAAACAAAAGGGTCAAAAGAGTCAAGCTTCTAAGAGAAGCTAAGCTAAGGGTGCAAGCTTCTTGAGGAAGCTTGACCTTTTGTCAAAGCTTCCTCAAGAAGCTTGATCAAAAGGGTGCAAAAGGTTGTACCAAAAGGGGTGCAAAGGCTCAAAATGGCCACACATGTGTATGGGGGGTCGGGTCTGTGCATCCAGCTGGCACAGCTAGCATCCAGTCAATCTGTAGAATACTCCGGAAGGTCGTCGGCTAGCAAAAATGGTCGGTTGGCTACCTTTACTGGCCGGTCGGCCATCTATTTGGCCGGTCGGCACTCTGTTCTGGCCGGTCGGAAAAAGTGATTGATTGATGTATAGGAGATAGAAAGTGATTTATTTATTTTTTTCGCAAATTCACTAAACAAACAAAATTTTAATTAATTTTTATATGTGAAAATTAAAATAAATGTTTCCAACAAATGTTTTAAATTTTTTTGGAGAAATAGATACAATTTTCAATTAAATAAAAAATTTGTTAATTTTAATATGGCAAACTAACAACAACTTCATTAATTAATTCATTTTAATTTATTGCAAACAATTGTTTGCACCAAAAGTTGGAGAGATTGCATTGAATAGCCACGTGGAAATTATGCTTTAATTTGTAAGCGGTAATATAAATGGTGGCCACGTGGACATTAGCAAATATTTGCAATTAAATATCAATACGGGCAATTTGGTCAATTTACATTCCACTATCATTTCAAACACATTTTCCAATACAATAATCCCTACAAAATCAATCACATCTTCCCAAACACACAAACTAAAATACCCTACTAAAATAGTCAAACCACATAAAAACCTCAAAAAAACCCACTTCCCAAACACCCACTTAGTATATCAACACCACAAAAATAATATATATATATATATAATTCATTTAGCAATTGATTGGTGGTTCATAAAAAGCCAGAGAATTTAGTAAAAAGACTTGATCATACATTCAACAATAAAAAATAATCAACACTTCTCAAGAAACTTGGAGAAAGTGAGCATCACATGTGAGAGAGAAAAGGTTCCATCCAGGAGGTTAATAACCCATTCCAACTATTTCTAGGCTTCAAAAAAAAAAAAAAAAAAAAATTGGATCAAACTCATCAAAATGAAGAATAATTAAAAAGTAATACGAATGACAGATAAAAGAAAAAAGAAGTTATTTGCAAAAAATTATGCAAGGCTCCATGAGAATCAACAAAGTTGCATTTTTGTAACATCCATGACAAAAAACTTCATGTCTTTTGCCGAAAAAAAAACTACTTGAGTAAAGGGCAGAATTCATACAAATATAGATCAAACTATAGCTATTAAGCATAACAAACATTTTGTTCCTGGAGATAATTGCATTTTTATTGAGTTATTGATATATTTATTTCATTTTCTAGACTTGTTCGGTAAATCAATTTTCTATTCAAGAATGAGCTACTAACTAGCCACCATGGGTAGCTGCATATAAAAAAGAAGTTATTTGCAAAAAATTATGCATAATTATGAGAATAAAAAAAGTTGCATATAGAAACTTGGCTCAACAAGACTTGAATCCCACATATTAAACTCATATATATTGCCACATTGCAAGAGAAATTATCAATTTAACTCTTCAGCATATCCAATCAACTAAGAGTTACAATCCACAATGATAGTTATACCTACCACACTACAAAAGATTGTCAATTTAATTCTTTAGCATGTCCATTCAACTAAGAGTTATAATCCACAATGACAGTTACTTTCTGAGGATCAAAACCCAAGCAAGGACCCTTGATATTTGATAATATTTCGAAGTTCTTTATTCAAAATGAACAAATAGAAAACTTAGCTGAAATCCAAAAGTTATAGAAGCCAAAAGCTTACTAATTCAACAATGACAATAAATTGGTAGACCGTGGAATTAAGATACACCGTCAACAGATTAGAAGATCTCAATTCAATTAATGTTGAACAAAACAATAATCTCACTTTTTCTACACATAGAATATATCATTAACTTTCCACACATTCCATTTGTTAAATTCAACAATGGACATGAACTGAACTAAATTCTTACCAAATCACCATAACATACAAAATCTATCAACATTAAAATCATATATTTTTCAAAAAATACATTAAAACCATTATCACCAAACAGAAAAGAATATAGCCAATTAAACCCATTAAGGAAGAATTGACAATGTCCTTCCAAACACAAACAATTACCGACCCCATTCCTACATTTATTTTTCTTCATTCATTTTGTCATTTTTTTTTCCCTTTTTTCTTCCGGTGTTCATCAATATCAATTCCTCTTTTTTTCCCTATGCACTTGTACAAATAAAGTTGGATTAACAAACCAACTATGCAATGCAAGTGTGCATGTGTGTGTTTTGAATTATTAAAACACACCACATATTCTACAATTAACTTGAAAAATGAAACTACGACTACAAGGAGCAAAAATAGAATTGATTTTAGAAGTGTGAAAGAGATGGAGAAATTGATCGACCATGAAAAAAAAAGTAGTGCATGTGAACAATCGATTAAGAGAGAAAGAGATTTTTAGGGCTTCTAAAAATCAAATTTGAGTGAGAGAGAGAGAGAGAGAGAGAGAGAGAGAGAGAGAGGGAGGGAGGGGTTATTGTAGCAGATGGAGGGATCTTGAGTTTCAGAAGTGGTGGAGGGGTTGGAGTTAGGATGAGGCTTTGGTTAAGGGAAATCATTGAAGTGAAGAGGGCAATAGTGAGAGAGAGAGAGAGAGAGAGAGAGAGAGAGAGAGAGAGAGAGAGAGGTTCATATACACCTGATATTTATCTAGTTGGAGAGAACACCTTCACTTCAACGATGGAAGCCAACAAAGGCTTGTAACGCCCTAAAATTTTGCCACAAGAATATGCCAAGACAAATTGTAAAATATACCCAAAAAGTCATCTTTCTCATTGAACTAAGAGGTAAGAGATTACAATTCACCATGCACATTCCCACAATATCCGGAATTCGTATTCCAGTTCTATGAACTAGATGGCCTTACAAAATATAAGCCACTAGGGCGTACAATATCAACAAAATAGATTAATAGTCTTGTTACAAAAATTCCAATTCAAAATAACAAAATACACATGAATCAACTTTTTTCAAAAGGGGCCACAGCTTGTTCCAATCCATCAGGGAGGTGGTACTTTGCCAACTACTGAAAAATAAAATAGGGTTGAGCTATATGCCCAGTAGTAACACATTTAACCAAGTATTTAATCCCTTGAATAAGATTATGGTATCCTTGCAACAACACTTTACAAGGAAATTTATCTTCACATGTAGTCTTTAGCAGTCCTATAGATTCATAATAACCAAACCATGACAAACACTATTCATGTCATCAAGCACAACAATTAAACACTTACAACTATAGAAAGCAAGCCATGAGTCCATCTGTAAGAGTCTGATTCAAAACACCATTTTTCTTTGTTTTAAAAACTGTCCCCACATTTGCCGGCTATTATACGGCAGGGAGTGGGCACCCAAAGAAAACCATCCGTTTTTCCAATTTTGCCAGCTATTATATGGCGGGACTGTATGGACACCCAAAAACATTTTTTCCCATGCAGGTACCAACACAACACCACATTTCAAAACCGACTCTTACCTGGACTTATGCACAATTAACAATCCAATCACATTTTATTCCATCAGCAAACATCCAACATTACCAAAGAATTGAATACAACACTATAGACACCCCATTTTTGACCGCCCCGAGACTTGGGCGCGACTGATGTTTTGGTCGATGTTGAGAGATGTGCAGGCCACAGGTTCAGTTTCTTTGGCAAGAAGAGAGGCAAAACTTTCCAAACACTTTGTTTAAGGGTTTGGAGTTCAAGAAAAGAGAAGAGGAAGAAAATAGGTTTGGGAGAAGTTCGACATGAATCCGGGTAGAAGCGAGTCGCGCAGCCCTCGCTGAATCAGGCCCATTCATCCGCATACTTGGAGTTAAGCTGTTGAGGCCACCATCATTTGAAATAAGACTTCCGGGGCTTCATTTTTGGTTCAAGAATCTTCTACATCCAAGTCCGGGTGGAGGAGATATGACTGGTTAAAGCAGGGGATCAGTCCGGTTGGATCAAGTCTGCGCGGCTTCACGGAAAAGGGCATAACTTTTTGCATAGGAGGAATTTTGATGCAAGGTTTGCGCCATTGGAAAGCTAACTTCCGGGGCTTCAATTTGCATAACCACCGGCCATTTTTTGACCTAGAAATCACCTATCGGCACTCTATTTAGCCGACCAGCAGAAAATAGTGCCGACCGCACTTTATTTTGGCCGATGATCAAATGTTCTAGCCGACCTGACCTCTTTGCACCCTCCAAGCTTGGTGCATGCCAGCTGTGCTAGCTGGGATGCACAGAACCAGATCCACGTGCATACATGTGCCTATTTTGCAACCTTTCCACCCTTTTGACCCCTTTTTTCCCTCTACGAGGTTGAACCCTTGGCCAAGCTTCTTGGAGAAGCTTGGCCAGCTGTATTAGCTTCCTCTAGAAGCCACAAAACTCTTTGCACCCCTTGACCCTTTCCATTTGCTTAGCCATTAAGTTAAGAGCTTATACTTGGCCTATATAAGCTCTTCTCTTCTCCTTTGTCTAGGGTTGGATGGTTTGAACAAAAAACCAGAGATTTATATATGCATATCTGATATATAGATATATCTCACCTCCCTCTCTATCTCTATCTCATTTCACCTCCAAACAACCTTGTTCTTGGGCCATTTCCCCTACAACTCATAGCACAAGGCACCCTTGCTCCATTCCAGAGACTTGGGGCTGTTCTTCAGAGCTTAGGAGCACCTAAACTTGGTCCAAGAGGTGCTGGTTTGTTGGTCTACAAGGTAAGCACACTTTTCCCCAAAACTAGCATTTCTTGGTTCATATCTAAGCCATAGTTGCATGTATTTTTGAGCTTCGATGTAAACTACAAAGAGGCTTGTTTTGAGCCCTTCTTCAACATTGAAGAAGGGATCAACCTTGTTTGGGATCCCCATGTATGACTTGCTTCAATACCTCTTGGGTCCTTATTTTGTTGCATGTTTCTTTAGCCTACCATGCTTCCATTTTTGGGCCTTTGACAGGCCTGAAAAGTGGCTTATTTTTCCCCCCTCTACATGTCTCATGAAGGGTATTTGGCTGTTTGATGATAGCATCTAGCACCTATCTCTTTACCCCCCCTTGTATGCCATGTTTCTTGCATAGAATATTTGGCTGGTGTATGATCTGTTTTGGGGCTTGATGTAAGCTGTAAGTAGGCTTATTTTGAGCCCTTCTTCAACATTGTTGAAGGGCTCAACATTGTTTGGATGATCCTTATGCTACTTGCTTTGAAATCCTTGTTTTGGCCTCATTTTTGCATGGTTTGTTAGCCTTGTATGCTTACTAATTTTGGGGCTGTCTTATACTGAAAATGTGCTTATATTTGGGCTGTCTAGCTGCTGTCTATTCATACCATGTTCATATAATGCATGTTTAGCATAGCTATAGGCCATTTCGGAGGCCTAGTTTTGCATTTCGGGAGTGATTCCATGCATCGAGTGTCATTTCGCCTTGTTTCGGGGCTGTTTTGCCCCTCATTTAGCTACTGAAATTTGTATGTGTAGTATGCCATGCTTCATGTTTCATTAGAGTGCCATTTCATGCTTGTATGCCATCGCCCCGGTTTGCGTGCCCGTGTGCACACATTTCGAGGCATCCCATTTTCACCCATCGGCCTCTTATGTGAGTGTGGCTGAGGCTCTCATGTTAAGTATAAGTCCATTTTGTATCTTGTATGCTATTTCATGCTTGTATGCCATCGCCTCGATTTGCGTGCCCGTATGCACGCATTTCGAGGCATCTCTTTTCATCTTATGGCCGCTGATTTTGGCATGCTTGTGAGCTATCCATGTTAGTTTAAGTCCATTGTTGCATGTTTGTTGCATGCCATGCTTGTTGGTTTAGGTTGTGTGCCTAATACATGTTGCATGTTTGCATACTTGCCTTTATGCTCATATTGCATACTTAGCTCACATGTTTAGGTTGCATTTGGCATGCATACCTTGCCTCTTGAATCACCATGATAGAGGTTGGGCCTCTTGTTTGTTTGTGCTTGCATTCCATTCCATTGAAAGTTGCTAACTTGGCTTTTTGGGCCATCATGCATTGAAATGCGGGATTGATGGCCCGGGGGTCGAGGGCCATGCTCCCTTGAGTCTATTGCATGATAGGGAGTGTGTCCGTGCATACATTGTCCCAAAATTCCATACCATGCTCTGTTGCTGTCTGCTGCTGTCAAAACTGTCTCCTGCAGGAATTTAGTGCCGACCGGCACTCTTTAGTGCCGACCGGCAATCTTTTTGTGCCGATAACTATCAATTGCAGCCGGTGGTCAAACCCCGCAGCCGGTGGCAAAACCCTCCAGCCGGTGGTGATCTTCAGAATATGTGGAAGGCTTCCCAGGACTTTGGCAATTTTTGGAGACAGGGCAGTGCAAAACAGAGGCAACAGTGGCATGGTGCGGGATTCCCGGGCAAGGCGGACATCGAGCATGCATCATTCGCGCATCCCGAGGCGAGGGGCTGTGGCCCCCTTTTTATTTCACATTTATTTATTCAGTAATTAGAATTTGTAATATTTATTCATTTATTTTTGGACTGTATTATTCTTTTGGTCCCTCCGAGCGAGGGTAAATTTGTAATAAGTGTGTGTGAGTGGGTGCATGTCTTCCAACCCCCATTTCTTTCTATCCCTTTTATTTACCTGCTTACGATGGTAGATTAGGGCACGTCTATTTTAGCATACCTTATGCAATGCATGCGTGCATTCATGCATTTGTTTACATGCACCGGGCTCGGTACATCATACAAACCGCATTGCAATTTTCAATTCCAAATTGAATACGTGCTATTCGCACATTTCATATGCCATGTTTAGGGTTAGCCGAGCCTACTCTAGATTGCATCTATGCCTGTGTTGCATTAGCCACTTAACATGAACTAGGTCATGCATGTTTGCTAACTAGTTCCTTGTATTTGGCACGGAGTACGATGTAAGTTTTTACGCTTTAGCATAGCACATGAGTGTGAATGCTAACATGACAGTATGATTTCCATGCGGCTAAATGCTTATGTGATTTTACTGCTTGAATGACCTGTGGGTGGAGGTTGGATTACTTGAGTTGGGAATACTCATTGAAATCCGTGTTTTAGCCTACTCGCGAGTAGCAATTTCAAACTGTTTTCCAAACAAGACGGATATGCAATGCTTATTTCCAAATTAGGCGATCTAGTCTATACTTGTTTGCTGTGCGCACAACATAGTAATTCTAGGCTAATAATCGGAATAAGAACGCATAAAGTTTTCAAAAACGGATATCACGGTTAGTAGAGGCCGGTCTTCGGACCGGGCGAAAGGGGGTGCTCATAGCTGACCTTCCCCGATCGTACCCAAGCTCCCGAGCCAAGACCACTTTGGTGATGACGGAGATGTGGCCTTCGGCACCGAGTCAGGGTTTCCTAAATTTCCCATTTTAAAATATTTAGGTGGCGACTCTGTAATCTGGCAAAGCAGTCCATGTTTGGCACTACTTTTTCAAAAATCTGTTTTTCTTCAAAACGATTTGCCGGATTTGGACTCTTTGGTTCAGATTTAGAACCGCGACACAAAAAGGGAGTCCGAACTGTAGCGAGGTCCCCCGCGGGCGTTGTTACACAAGATTTAAAGAAAACTAACACCTAAGTGTAGACGTGCTCGAACGTCCTGGCCTCGTGCGTGAAATGGCGCGAAATCCGGCTTGTTCATTACCATACTACAGTTCCGACTCAAATGTCACGGTTCTGAATCTAATATCGCAAAGTGCAATGCAAGACCGATAAATCACGAAAGAGTCCAAATCCGGCAAATCATTTTAGAAAACTGATTTTTATAAAGAAGTGCCAAACATGGACCGCTTTGCCAGATACAGAGCCGCCACCTAAATATTTTGTTTTGGGAATTTAGGAAATCCTGACTCGTGCCTAAGGCCACGTGTCCGTCATCACCAAAGTTGCCTCGGCTCGGGAACTTGGGTACGAGAGAGGAAAGTCATGCAATGAGCACCCCCGCTCGCCCGATCAAAATGATCGGCCTTTACTAAGCATGATATTTTGTTTTTGAAAACATATGTGTTCCTATTCCGGTTATTAGCTAGCTTTACTATGTGATGCGCACAACACACAAGTATAGACTAGATCGCCTAAGTTGGAACAAGACATCTCATGTTATTCATTTGAAAATGGTTTGAAGGTGCTACTCACAAGTAGGCTAAGTCGTGGATTTGCCACCCTCAAGTGGGCTTAGAAAACATGATTTTGATGAATTGTTCCAATTCAAGCAATCCAACCTTCACCCACAGGCATTCATGCAATTCAACACTTAAGCAGTTAGCCCCATGGCAAGCATGCTGTCATGGCAGCACTCACACTCATGCAAGATGCTAAAGCATAAAAGCTTACCTAGTACTCCGAGCCAAAACAATAGCAAGTTAGAAATCATGCATGATCCTAGTTTATGTTAAGATGGCTGATGAAACACATGCAAAATGCAACTAGAAATAGGCTCGGCTATTCTAAGATGGCATATGAGAGGCAACTTGATAATCATGTATTCAAATCGGAATTGAAATACAATGCAGTTAGTATGATGCGCCGAGCTCGGTGCATGCAAGACAAATGAATGAATGCAAACATGCATAGCAATGAGGATGCTAATCAAAATATGACCCAGAACTAACCATCATAAGCGGTTAAGTACAAGGGAGAAAGACGTGGGGTTGGAAGACATTCACACACACATGCACACTTATTACAAAATTCGCCCTCTCGACGGAGGGTCCGAATAAATAATACAAACCAACTAATTAATTAACTACCCTAGCTAATTAATTATTACAAAACTTTAACTAATTAAGCAAATTAATTAAGTTACAAAACAGCTAAGTATGAAACTAAAACAGGCTACCACAGCCCTGCCTCGAAGTGATGAATGATGCATGCTCGGTCGGCTTCGCTCGGAAATCCGTTGCCATGCTCCATATTGCCTCTATTTGCACACTTATGCACTTCTGAAAACTGTGAAAATCTCTGTGATGCTTCTGAACCACCTCATGGACACTCTGAGAGTCCATCGGCCAAAAGATATGACCATCGTCCAAGGAAAAGGGGTCATCGACCACTTTTTAGTCTATCGGCCAAAAATTGTTAGCCGATCGGCACTGAAGATAGCCGATCGGCCATCTCTTCCTGCAAACTGCTCCTTTTGCTGCAGCAGAGGACAAACAAGGGCATGGCAATACATTTGCAAGAAAATGTTGTTCAACTACACCCCTTATCATGTTTGAAGCTCAAAGGAGTGTAGTGTTCGACTCTCGAGCCATCAATCACGCATTTCGATGCATGATGGCCAAAGAGGCCGAATTGCACAAATCAATATGGAATGAATGCACAAAAACACATGAATGCCTCACACTCTATCATGTTGGATCAAGAGTGTCGGCGACCGAGGATTGAGGCACGTTTCGTCACTTCAAGTACGAAACGTCCCTCGGTCCTCATGTTTGGTTTGACACCCCAAACCAAATACAATGCAATGCATGCAACATAAGCATGCCAAATGCGATGTGACTCAAACATGCACACAAGGCTAAGGTAACAAGCATGCCAAATGCAATGCAACCTAAACAAGCATGTGACAAGATGCAAACTAGCAAGCATGCAAAATGCAACCTAAACATACAAACATGATGCAATGCAAAGATGGACAAGCATGCAACAAAATGCAAACTAGCAAGCATGTAACAACATGCAACATGGACCATGCGACAAGCATACAAATGTCATGCAACTCAAGCATGCAAGCATGATGTAAAGTAGCAACTTTGAACAACATGGTAAATGGACTTAAACTAAAGATGGACAGACCTCAGTCATGCCCAAAATCAGTGGCCAAAAGTGCCAAAATGATGGTATGAAAAGCATGAAAAGGCAAGACAAGCATGCATGCCAATTGGCTCAAGGACTAAAGCATAAAGATGCAACTCTTAAGCACACTTAAAGAGTGACAAGCATGGATATGTGATAGCACCATAAGCTCTGAAATCATGTTAGGAATGATGCCAAATCAACCAAACAATGCAAGTTTGGCATGTAAGAAAGCTCAAAGCTTGAAACTAACAAAGGGACTTAAACCATGGCCATGCAAAGCAAGGCCGAATGGGCCAAGGGCACCCAAAATAGTCCCAAGGCAAGTCAATACAAGACCAAAAGCATGCTTGAACCTAGCCAACACAAGCTAGAACAAAAGTTCAAAAGGCATGAGGCATGTAAGGCTAACAACGGGTGTTACACTACACCTATTACAATCAAACATGGCATGACTTAATCAACAAAAATCAGAGTTATGGCATGTCAAAATAAGCCCAAAAACCCACTGAGATGGCATCCTAAAGACCTAAGCATAGAGGCATGCACAATGATCCACTCTTAAGGCATAAAACACCAACTCTTCAAAACATTGAAAGGATGACAAATGCAAGTGTATGGCTACACTATATGGATTGAAATCACATACGAAATGATGCCAAATCATGAAAATGGTCTAAGCGATGCATGCTAATGACTTGGACACTCAAAGCTAACAAGCTAGATTGAACCATGGCTATACAAAACAATACATGCATGACCAAGACAATACAAATCAGAGCTAGAGCATGGTAAAACATGACTAAAAGCTTCTTTGAGTTGAGCCAAAATGAGCAAGAATGATGACCCAAATCCAAGGTGCATGTTAAGGCAATAAAGAGGATTGCATGACAAGTGCATGGTGCATGCAAGGGGCTAGTAAACCAACTTTCGACAGAGGTGTAACATGCTAAAATAACACCAAATACTTGCTGAAATGAAGCCAAAACATGCTAAGCAAACATGCTACTATTATGAGCCATTAATGCAAGCATATGAGACACAAGGAGAGGGGGGTGTCCCTCTCCTATTCTAGACTCCAAAACCACCTTTCCACCACTGAAAATCCTCTGGATTTTAGTGGTAGAAAGGTCAAAACAAGATGGTTCCAAAGCTCAAAAAGAAAAGTACAAAACAAGGCCAAACAAGGCCAAACAAGGCCTAAGAGGGGGTAGACAACCCCCAACACAAAAGTGACTTAAACAATCATCTTAAGCATACAAAATCAAAACTTTTTGTAGTTCAGAGTTAAGCTTAAAACAATATGCAAGTAGGTCTAAAAGCTTAAGCCAAAATGGGGGATTAAAAGGTAGTTACTCACCCTTGAAGAACACCTTCAAGAACACCAATCCAGCACCTTTTCTGAGCTTAAACCACTCCAAGAACTCTAAAACCAACTCCTAAGGACCTCAGCAACCAAAGGATGGTGTTCTACTAGGTGTTTGTGTGCAATAGTATGAAGATTCTACACTTTTGAGCACAAACAAAGGTAAAACAAGAGAGAGAGGTAAAATATATAGAGAGATATAGAACTTTGTATCTCAATTTTCTGAACTTCTGGAAAGGGAGGGGAGGCTCCCTTCTTATAGAATTTCAATTCTCAAGCTTGTTCAACAAGCTTGAGTCTTGAATACAATCCCTCCATACATGTGTATGGAGGATGAGAATTGTGCCCACCAGCTGTCACAGCTGGCATAAAATATTTGCAAAAAGCAGATGGAAAGGTCTCGGCTCAAAAATATGGTCGATCGACCAAAAAGAGTGCCGATCGGCCAACACTTATGGCCAATGGCAAGAAAACATGGCCGATGGCATCATGCCTTAGCCGATGGGTTGACAGGATGGCCAACAAGCCACCATCTTCCCTTAGAAACAAAACCACAAGTCCTTGGTGCACAACCAAGCACAAAACAGACAAGTCGAGAGATCTTGAGGAAAGGCGCGCGGCCGAGACCTATGGGAACTCAAAACGAACCCGAGCATGGATGATCATCGAGTGTTCAAATGATGACGTCCAACTCTTGAGGACGGTCAAAAATGAGGTGTCTACAGTTGCCCCTCTTTGACAGAACTCGAAAGTCATAAGATGACGGGAATGAATGTCAAAGCCTAGAGACGACCCATTTTCGACAAGGCCGAAGACTTGGACAAGCATACAAGACAACAAAGATATGCGCCCGCAGGCAGGGGCAAGATGCAAAGGACATGCATGATGTAGAGCATAACTTATGATCATGCGAAGAGAGCTGTAATTAAGCATAACATGCAACAGTTTAAGCAAGCGAATAGGAATCAAACTACATTTCATGCAGAGAGGATGTAAGAGAATTATGCAATTCTCACTACGTCTCACACGGAGTACATACAATACCGTTTGGTTCGTCTGGTCGCGCCAGCTTCAAATGAACCGTACATACAATATCGTGCCTGCAAAAGAAAGAAACTTAACAGGTACAATATCGTTAGAAACATGCATAGTAATGCTAGTGAAAAGTGTGTGACAACGCAAGTGAAGGGGTGCATGACAATGCTAGTGAAACGTGCATAACAATGCGAAGGGGTGCATGACAATGCAACCTAGGTGTGACGCATAACAATGCGGAGGGGGCATGCGCGACAACGCAAGCAAGGGAATGCATAACAATGCAAGGAGGGCATGCGCGACAACGCAAGCCGAGTGGGATGCATAATAATGCAATTTGAAACAAGCATAACAATGCAAGGAGGGCATGTGCGACGACGCAAGCCGAGTGGGATGCATAACAATGCAACATAAGTGTGCGTGACAACGTGAGAGAGGATACATAAACACATGTAAGTAAAGTACATGCAACAACGCATACAATGTGTAAAGCAAGGAAGTCATAAACACATGTAAGTAAAGCATACGCGACAACGCAAGCAATGTGTAAAGCAAAGAAGGTATAAACACATGTAAGTAAAGCATGCGCGCCAACGCATAGCAATGTGTGTAACAATGCAAGAGAGGCATAAACACATGTAAGTAAAGCATGCGCGACAACGCATACAATGTGTGTAACAATGCGATGAAAAGCATAAACACATGTAAGTAAAGCATGCGTGACAATGCATACAATGTGTAAAGCAAAGCGAGAAAGGCATAAACACATGTAAATAAAGCATGCGCGACAACGCAAGCAATGTGTAACAATGCGAGGATAAGCATAAACACATGTAAGTAAAGCATACGCGACAACGCATACAATGTGTAACAATGCGAGGAAAAGCATAAACACATGTAAGTAAAGCATGCGCGACAACGCATAGCAATGTGTAAAGCAAAGAAAGGCATAAACACATATAAGTAAAGCATACGCGACAACGCATACAATGTGTGTAACAATGCAAGAGATGTGCATGACAATGCAAGCATGACAGAGGTATGTTATTCGCGATGTTGAGATGTAACTTCAACATAAGACGAGGCATGCTCAATGCAAGAGCGAGAAGACGCATAACAAGCGCGCTTATTGCAAACATGACAAAACACTGTAATGCGACATATTCAAGGCGATTTTTGAATCTCACAATATACAAAAGGATACGAAAAAGGATACACCATGCACATATCAAGTGCCGCACACGGAGAACACGGTTCGAGGTCAACACAAAGGCCGGTTAAGTTTCAAAAGTGTATTTTCTTGCACTGCCTTGAGAGATAAAGGTACCAATCAACATAAATGACCCAAACAAGGGCATTGGAGGTGCATCGACCACAAGGGGAGGCCATCGTCCATGCATCGGCCACAAACAGAGTTCATCGGCCAACAATTTAGCCGATCGGCTAACAATTTGGCCGATCGGCCAAAAATGGCAATTTCGAGGCAATTTTGTCCATTCACCTCTGGTCTTTAAATATAGGGTTCCAAACCTTATATTCTCACTTCATCAAGCTCGAAAATCATTTCCCTACCTCTCTAGGTCATTTTCCTCGCTTCGATCCTTGTTTTTCCTTTGTTTTCGAGCCTCCTGCATCGTCTGATTCGCGAAACCATCTTCGTTTCAAACACTTTGGACCGAATGAAATGCGATTTCGGTGGCCCCTTCTTGATTTCCACAACTTGGGGTTTGTTTGCCCCAAGTTCACCTCGATCTTTGCGCCTTTTCCACACCCCAACCTTTTCTCCCATTTTTTCACCCCTCGGGGTTGACTTTTGGTTGACTTTTTGCATTTTCACCCATTTTCCACACTTTCGACCATTTTTGCACCTTTCTCGAGATGGCGGACGACATTCCATCAGGTGGGACTCCCCCGGAGATGGATGTGGATCCCGAGGTCGAGCTCTTGCCGTTGAGCATTCGACCATTCGACCCGGTGACATACCGGCCGGTGATACACATATTGCCTCCTGATAGCATCCGCCAGTTCAGGAGCTACGCACGAGGCGCGCCATTGGAGCTCTTGCTACGCGAGCCGGAGTCGCACCTCTCTTACGGTGCTGCTGAGGTACATTCTTCCCCTCTTTACTTTCTACAATGTAGATCAGATACCTTGAGTAGCCAATACTGTTCTATAATTGATTAACCCAAACACACTGATACATGATATGCTTAGTTCACCGTGAGCACACTCGCACCCGATATCTGTGTAAACTCGAACACATGCACACACACTGCATTTTCACCCACGTTGAATACATTCAAACAATGTATATCTAATACTGCTTCGCATCTGTTTGTCATTGAAGACAGGGAGATTCCCATGCCTTCCGGGGGTATGGGAACACCATTGCCCGAGGGTATGGGAGCACCATTGCCTTCCAGGAGATTCACATGGAGTTGCCCGATGCGGTCCGCCACATCGTTGATCAGGCCGGCTTCGGCGTCTTCTGTATGGGACTCTCGCGCCTTACTACAAGTAGGCCCCTTCTAGGTGCACTGGTGGAGAGGTGGTGGGACACCACTGATTCCTTCCACCTTTCTGCTACAGGGGAGATGACGATGACCCCCTTCGACTTCTCCATGCTCACTAGCATTGGAGTAGGGGGTGATCCGATTCCCTTTGACACTGACATGGATGAGTGGGACGCCGCCCAGATGTTCTTGCTCAGTGCTTGGCCACCTCTCTTCCGGCCAGGGTTCGTGAGGTATTCTTGGTTCGAGGACCACTTCAGGGTACAGACGCCTACGACCCACGAGGAGGAGGAGCAGTACACTCGCGGATTCACCATGTTTTTGCTAGGCACCACCCTTTTCGCCGACTAGGCGAACAAAGTCGCTCTCTATCTTCTGAGTGCATTGGTGGACGTGACGTGGATCCGCCGCTACGACTGGGGTGGCGCAGGCTTGGCCACACTCTATGGATACATGAGCTCTTCATCCCGCCGCAGCGGACATCTGCTCGGAGGCTACTGGCGAGTGTGGGAGGTACATTTTCCCTTCTACTTTTTCAATTCTGCTCTACATTATCTGTACACCACACACACTACACACACGCAATCTGCTTTACACTGGCTGTACACTGCACACACTGCACACACTGCACAATACACTTCACATGCTGCACAATACACTGCACACATTCTCAGATTTCTGCTTTATCTGCATTCTGCTTTATTTGATAAGCATACTCATTCTTACCCTGTTACATTCTGTAGTTGTGGGTGTATGCCTACTTTCCTAGGCTTGCTCCAGAGCCAGAGGTGGAGATGCCTCTCGCCGCTCTATTTTCCCACCGATTCGACGTGAGGTGCAAGCGGAGGCCGCGGGAGTCTTTCCTGTTGTTCCACAGATACTTCGACACCGTCACCGCAGCTGAGGTATGTCAAACATTACAGTTTATTTGAGCTTCGCTTTTGATTGTACTTTCAATAACAGATAACAAACTGTATATCTCATTATTTACCGATCACTTGGCAGCCCTGGGCTCTGTTGCCAGACACAGTGAGGGAGCAGTATGCCGGTGCTCGAGAGACTGCCCGGTTCAGGGTCTTGTTGGAGGGTCCAGTCTGCCGGGCTTGGTACCTGGAGGAGCGCTTCTTGCGGCAGACCCTGGGCTTGCCAGAGCAGATAGTCCCGATGCCGCCTCCCACTTACATGAGGCACACGGAGAGGTACACCCCAAAGGAGATGATCGATTACACGATCGGCTGGGACTTTGAGTTTTTCAGAGACGAGGGCGACTACACCGAGTTCATCCAGGCTTATCTAATGTGGCCTTTGACCGGTGCTCGCCGGGTCGAGAGAGAGAGAGGCTTGCAGCACCTGTGAGAGGAGCGGGAGCACTAAAGGTGACTCAGGCCCGTAGCAGGAGTGGGTCCCGGAGGGGACAGGGAGTCGGGTGGCCAAAGCTGCCCACCACCATGACATGCCGAGGACAGGGTGGGGAGACTTACCAGATACCCATCGTTCCTCCTTCGGCTGACCATGAGCTTGTTGGAGTTCGCGGCTTGACCCCGGTATGTATCATACTTTTCATTCTGTACAATCATTTCATTTCATTTAATATCCTGCAGAATAATACTAATGATTTCAACACTTTTGCAGGCTTCCGTCGAGTACACTAGTCAGTCTCTGGAGCTGACAGCCTCAGTGATGGGGATGCTTCAGAGGAGTATTGACCTGCTGACCATCTATGGCATCCCGGTAAATCCCTTCAACCTCAGTCCCAAAACTTCGCACATTCTATTCCATACTGATCTGATACATCACATTATCAATACGGTACTTGATACGCTGCATTCACATACCACTCACGGCACTGATACGGTATTCATAGCATTCATACACTGCTCACAGCATTCACACACTGTACTCATACACTGTATTCAGTATTCACACTCGACTTTGCATAGCACAACTGATGCGTTTGCCAATTGTCCTTTTCAGGCCCCATTCCAGATATCGACCACAGGAGGCGCTCCCGCAGGACCTTCAGCGCCTCCCAAAGCAGCAGAGGGAGCCAGGCGGGGGATGACGATCCACAGTTGAGGCAGACACAGGTGAGCTCGTGCTGAGAGTAGTTCACGGGAGCCTTCCCCTGATGATGACGAGTTTGATGCAGAGGCGGAGTCGTTTTAGGATGAGGCTGGAGATGACTCAGACGACGGAGCTGGTGGTGATCCTGGACCTTCGTCCAGGAAGAGGACTAGGACGGACTCCCGCACTTGAGGCTACCGGCACAGATCCAGACATTTTGTTATTTTTTTGCTTCTTCTTCTTTTTTTGCTTTATTTTCCTTTTTACTGGTAGTTTTGCACATTGTACTGCCTCAGGCAGGTTTTGCTTTCTTCAAAACTATGTACTTTTGCAAAAGAAAATGATGAAATGAAACAGCCCTTTTTATTCCAAAAAGTGTTACATTTGTACATTCTGAGCATCGCATCGCATCGCATCGCATTACATTACAATGTAAATGAGATTGAACTTGTTTTGAAAACCAAACACTCGAATTGCAGTAATCAGGTAGTGAGCCAACTAACAACAAAACAACTCGATAAGCAAAACAAAGAACTTAACTAGCTAACCAAATGTAAATACATCTCGATAAGCAAGACAAAGACTTAACGAAAACAAAACACAACTCGATAAACAAATTGAAGTAACACAGGCACGACTTCACAAAATCATCACTGGAAGGCATTGGAAGTGGAACCAATCACAAGTTCTCAACATCTTTAACACTTAGATAGCTCAGAGAACAAGAGGAGAGGCCATCGGCCAAAGGAAAAGGTCATCGGCCACAAGAAATGGCCATCGGCCAACATTACTAGCCAATCGGCCAAAAAAGATGGTCGATCGGCACTCTTTTTGGCTGATCGGCCAAAAATGGCAAGAGCCTCCAGAATGTTGACACTTGTCTTCCACTCAACCCCTTATCTTCCACAAAAGCCTTAGCTTCGTAGTTTTCTGCATTTCAGCTCTGTTTTTGCACCAAATGGAAGCATTTCTTGTCCAAAATCTCAAAAATTGGATTGCCAACTTGGATGGCTCGGAAAAGCTGAATTTCCGGGGCTTTGGCATAAATACACTATTCACGCTGAGTCACACCCCGTTGCGTTTTCCGTTCCTCCATGCCGCTGCAAGGTTTTGGAATCCGGTAACACACGTCTTTAGCTTTGGCAGACAAGAGATGTGTCCCACTTTCGAGGATTTCCAAGCTTTAATGGAATCCGAGCGCGATGAAGAAATCTTGCCTCAGCTCTGCTTCGGCCACGTCCAAGCCTTGGGACGAATGTGCGGCCTTACTTTGCATGACGCTCGGTCATTGATTCACAACAGAGAGCTGGACATTCGAGCTTGGTTCGTCAGTTTTCTGATGCCGGTGACCGTGACGACCATCACTGGCAGGGTTATCAGCGACATGCACTTTGCTTGTGCATGCTGTCTCATTTCTTGCTTGCCCCAGGCTCCGGTGGGTTTAGCACTCATTTGATTGGGGTCGTCGAGGGCTTGAAAGAGGACAAAAGCTGCATCGCCATGACACTAGCCGAGACATTGATGGGTTTGGACGCTTTTCATCGCCGGGAGATGACTAGATTCGCAGGGAGTCTACTACTACTGCAGGTAATGTTTCCCACCCCATCTCACATATATTTCTCACATCACTCAGCCCTCAGGCTCGGTTTTTCTCTCAAAACCCTTTTCTCACTTTTTCTCTCAACATACGCCTCTCTATTCTTTAATCTCTCATTTTTCATCCCTCCCCAGGTATGGTTAATGGACAAGTTGAGAGTGGTGGACTCATGCCCGGCATATTCAGCTCGCAGCTATTTCTTCCGACGACGTCTAGTCGATGCCCCGGATGAGGGATGGTGGTGCAACTGGATGTGCAGTTTGTCTACTCTCGACATTGTTTGGTGCTGCCCTTGGCTCAATTTACTGGCGATGAGCTACAACATGACCCACAGCCTGGGATTCAGTTGATTTGCCTAGCACACTGTGTCCTTTACTTCCCATTCCGATTCTGGCGCCAGTTCGGACATGATCAGATTTGCCCAGAAGAGGGGATTGAGTACCCTGCTATATTTCCGGTTCGAGGTGCACAGTTAGCCCGGTATGCCACAGCATGGAGGACGAGGGAGCTTTTAGCCCCCGCTTCCTTTTTCAGTTGCACCCTCTTTGATGAGTGCATAGCTTGGTGTAACATGTCCGCGGGGGACCTTCGCTACAGTTCGGACTCCCCTGTTTTGTTTTGTTGCGGTTCGTAATCTGAACCAAAGAGTCCAACTCTGGCAAATCGTTTTGAAGAAAAACAGATTTTTGAAAAGTAGTGCCAAACATGGACTGCTTTGCCAGATACAGAGTCGCCACCTAAACATTTTTTGAAATGGGAGAATTTAGGAAACCCTGACTCGGTGCCAAAGGCCACGTGTCCGTCATCACCAAAGTTGTCTTGGCTCGGGAGCTTGGGTACGATCGGGGAAGGTCAGCTATGAGCACCCCCTTTCGCCCGGTCCGAAGACCGGCCTCTACTAACCGTGATATCCGTTTTTGAAAACGTTATGTGTTCTTATACCAATTATTAGCCTAGAATTACTATGTTATGCGCACAGCAAACAAGTATGGACTAGATTGCCTAATTTGGAAATAAGCATTGCATATCCGTTTGTTTTGAAAAAGGGCTTTGGAATTTGCTACTCGCAAGTAGGCTAAAACACGGATTTCAACGAGTTTTTCCAACTCAAACAATCCAACCTCCACCCACAGGCATTCAAACAGTTTATCTCATATAAGCATTTAGCCACATGGTAATCATGCTGTCATGTTAACATTCACACGCATGCGATATGCTAAAGCGTAAATACTTACATCGTACTCCGTGCCCAAAACAATAAACTAGTTAGCAAACATGCATGTCCTAGTTCATGTTAAGTGACTAATGTATCGCATACAGAATGTGATTAGGATAGGCTCGGCTAACCCTAAAATGGCATGTGAGATGCTACAACTCGATACACGTATTCGATTTGGAAATTGAAAACACAATGCGGTTTGTATGATGTACCGAGCCCGGTGCATGTAAAACAAATGTATGGATGCACGCATGCATTGCATAAGGTATGCTAAAATAAACGTGCCCTAATCTACCATTATAAGCAGGTAAATAAAAGGGAAGAAAGAAATGGGGGTTGGGAGACATACACACCACTCACACACGCTTATTACAAATTTGCCCTCGCTCGGAGGGACCGAATAATAATACAAATTAACTAACTACGCGAGCCAATTAAATATTACAAATTAATTGAATTAACAAATTAATTAATCTAGGAAAAAACAGTAAACCGCCTCGGGGCGAGGGCTCAATGCATGCGCGTTCGGATTCCGCTCGGAATTGCACTGCCATGCCTAGCTTGCCTCTGTTTTCCCTGCTTTGCTCCTCTGAAAACTGCCAAAGTCTCAAGGATGCCTCTATGGATACTGGGAATCATCACCGGCCAAGTAGAATGATCACCGGCAGTGAATTTGTGGTCACCGACACAAAATGAATCCATCGGCTGTCTATTGACTGCCGGTCGGCACTAAATACTGCCGGCCGGCAATAAGTTCCTGCAGAACCTGCAACTCACAGCAGCAGAGGGCAAAACTTGCATGGCAATACAATTCAAGCCATTTATGCACCAATCACACTCCCTATCATGTTAATGACTCAAGGGAGAATGTGCCTCGATTCTCGGGCCACCAATCACGCATTTCCATGCATGATGGCCCAAAGAGCCAAGTGTGCAACTTCTATTTCAAATGAAATGCAAAGCAAACAAACAAAACAAGGCCCAATTCCTATCACCAAATCAAGGAACAAGACATGCATGCAAGATGCAATGCAACCTAGGCATGCAAGCTAAGGATGCAACATGGCATGGCAAGGCACTTATGCAAGCATACAAGCAAACATGAGGCAATGCAAATTAATGAAAAGATGGACTTAAACATGATTTAGGCAACCCTAAATAGGCCTAAAACAATGGCCAAAAATGCAAAGGAAATGAGGCCAAACACACATACACACATGCACATGTCAAGGCACAAACCTAAGCATTAAGCAAGCAACTTTCAAGCACACTTAAAAGAGGCTAAGTATGGACAACTAGCATGCATAGAAAGCTTTGAAAATCATGTAAGAATATGATGCCAAATCAAGCAAAACAAGATGAGCAAGGCATGCAACTAAGGTCCAAGTACTTGAGGCAAGCCAAAGGGGGATTGAACTACACTTGATGTAATCATGCATGGCATGCATTAAACAACTAAAACAGATTTTTAGTGCATAAAACCAAGCCCAAAGGACCACCTAGATGGAATCTAAATGGCTTGAATTCAAAGGCATGCACAAATGCACTTTCAAGGAGTATACAACACAAGCTCATAAGGCATTAAAGAGGCATGCAAGGCAAATATACAAGCATGGTAAAGGGACTGAAATAGCATGGAAAATGGTTCCAAACCATTGAAATGATGCAAACAAAACATGCTATACACTTACATACTTAAGGCCAACAAGCCCAAACTACAAAGAGGCTATACCAAACATGCCAAGATCGACCCAAACAACTATGGACAGACCTAAAACATGATGAAATAAGCACAAGAGCTTCACAAAGCTAAGCCTAAAACATGCTAGAATTAAGGTTTACAACCCAAAGCAACTTAAGGCCTAAACATGGCATTACAAAGCATCTATGCAAAACATGCATGGAGTACCAAAACCAACTTAATACAAAGTTATAACATGGCAATATAAGCATAAAATACAGCCATGGCATGCTCAACACACACTCAAACATAAGCTCCCTTAAGAGACCAAAAATGGTCCCTTTCAAGGACAACAAGGAGAGGGGGTGACCCTCCCCTTTTGGAGACTTCAAGGCACCATCCCCACCACTGAAATCCCTCAAGATTTCAGTGGTGAAGAGGCCTAAACACCAAAGTCTCGAAACTTGGACAAAATAGCACAAAATGAGGCCTTTCAAGGCCTAAGGGTGGTCAAACTTCCCCAAAGCACAAAACACTCTTAATAAACTATCAAGAGGGCCTAAAAAAAGAACTTTTTTGTATTAAACACTAAGCACAAAAACAGCTCTAAGATAGGTAGAAATAGGATGCAAAAATGGGATAAAAAGGGCTAGTTTCTTACCCTTGTTGACCTTCTTCACAAATGTTGATATTGTTGCTTCTTTGAGCTCAAATCTAACCAAGGACCTCAAGAACAAGCTCTGGTCCTTGAAGAAACCAAGAAAAAGTGAAAGACTAGGTGTTTGTGTGCAATAGTAAGACACAAAGCACCTAGAACACACACAAGGGAGATATAGAGATAGGATATGAATGGAACTCAAACCCTAAAACCAGAGCTTGCTCTGAGTTGTTTTCTTTCTAAAAAGCCAACCCTAAAGCCAAGGGGGAAGGGCTCCTCTTATAGAGGAGCCAAACTTGTAATGCTTACAAGTTAAGCAACTAAGAGGGACATCCCTCCATACACGTGTATGGAGGGAGAGCCAATGCCAGACAGCTGTAATAAAATATCTGAAAAAGCAGCTGAACAGTAGTCAGCTAGCCAAAAATGTCATTTTGACAAAATTGAGTGCCGACCGGCAACAAAGAGTGCCGACCGGCAATATATATTGCCGATGGCAACAAAAACCAGCCGGTGGCCTCTAGCTAGTGCCGGTGGTGTGTGGGGATGCCTCACAAGGCATTCCCTGCCCCTCCAAGGCAAAACACAAGTGTTTGGTGCAAAACCAGACACAAAAAGGTCGAGTTCGAAGATCCTGAGACAAGGCGCGTAGCCGAGGACTCCGGGAACTCCAAACGAACACAAACATGGATAATCACCGAGTGTTCAAACGGTGACGTCCAAGTCTTGAGGACGGTCAAAAATGGGGTGTCTACACTTGGCTTGATGAGGAGGCGCATATCGGGCCCACTTTGGCATCAGAGGCTTCCACAAGCTCTGGGAGGGGACGCAGGAACACCTGACTATGCCCTAAATTTATTTGCTTTAATCAAAACTTTCAAGTTTTCTTTATGAATGTAATGAAAAGCAACTTCAATTTGTATTCAAGAGTAGGAGAACTCTGTACTGAAATCAATGTAATTGAAGGTTGTGGGTACTGAAAATTTTCCGTTTGGTCCAAAAATGGTCTAAGTCATAAAAAGATTAATTTGAGCAAAATCAACTTTTATTAAAACTTTTCAAAACCATTTTCGATATGGATCACAACTGGACACGCCCGAGATCTATCACTGAGATGTACGACCCCGGATCCTTAGCAACTGGAAAGTTGCCCCTAGTCTGAATAGCATTGCATCTGGAGATCACAACCGAGCTCTTGAATGCAAAAAGACAAAGATGACCAAACATGATCACATGGACAAAGATGATCAGGGAAATGTTTATGGCTAGACTTCAAGATGAAGTTGCCTACGTATCCCAAAGATGGGAATCAAGCCTTACATAGTTCGGCTCGGGTTCACTCGTGTATTAACTCTCTCATTTTGCACTCTAACTTTTGCCAAGGCCGCCCTTTCTGGGTTTTCAACCTTGCGAGCTCAGTTTTTATAATTTCAAATTTTCTGTGCTCTAACTTTTGCCTAGGTCCCCTTTCGGGTTTTCGGCCTAGCGAGCCACTCAGGGAAAGTATTTCTTCAACTTGTCCATGTTGATTGGTTGGGAGAACTCTAGGCCATCTAGGTCCATCAGAACGACAGCTCCACCCGACCAGATTGAGTTGATGATGTAAGGGTTAGTCCAATTGGGTCTGAACTTGCCCCTAGGGTCGTGGATGAGAGCTCGGTTGTCTTTGAGTACCAAATCTCCTTCTTTCAAATTCCTGGACTTAACCTTCTTGTTGAAAGCCCTGGCAATTCGTCGTTGATAACCCTGAACATGGTACAGTGCTTTCAGTCTCTTCTCGTCAAAGAGCATGAGTTCTTCGAACCTGCTTTGCTGCCAATCTGCCTCAGCTATCTGACACTCAGCCAGTACTCGCAATGACGGAACCTCAACTTCGATAGGCAGAACAGCTTCCATCCCATAAACCAAGGAATACGAAGTTACCCCAGTAGAAGTTCGAATTAAAGTCCGGTAGCCCCACAGAGCAAACGGCAGCTTATCTGGCCAGTCCCGGTAGGTTTCCACCATCTTTTGTAGAATGTGCTTGATGTTCTTGTTGGCGGCCTCAACTGCTCCGTTGGTTTGCGGCCGATATGTAGATGACTTATGAAAAGCCACGTTATACTTGTCTAAAAAGTCGATCACTTCCTTCTTGAAGTGGGAACCATTATCTGAAATAATCTCGTTCGAGACCCCGTAGCGACAGATGATGTTGTTCCTGATGAACTTAGCGGCATGTGATGCTTTCAACACCGCATAAGATTGGGCCTCAACCCACTTTGTAAAATAGTCTATCACGACCAGAATGAACTCATGCCTATTGGACCCCTTCGGAGTGACAGCCCCGATCACATCAATCCCCCAGACTGAAAAAGGCCATGGCGAAGTCATGTTGTATAGCTTCGACGGCGGAATGTTCATGCGGTTTGCATGGATCTGGCATTTGTGGCATCGCCGAACAAAGCCAATACAATCCTCCTCCATGGTGGACCAGTAGTAACCCTGTCTGAGAATTTTCCGGGCTAGCATCACCCTGTTCAAGTGCGCTCCGCACTCTCCTCCATGGATGGCCTCCATCAGGCGCTTGGACTCTTCAGCATCAACACACAGCTTATGCATCCCGAGATGACCTCTCTTATACAGTTTACCCCCGCAGACGATGAACTGAGCGGCCATTCTTCGAATCGCCCTCTTATCTTTGGCATTTGCCCCTGGTGGATACGCCTCTTTTTCCAAGAAGTTCCAGACATCGTAATACCAGGGGTTCTCATCTTGTACCTCATCTATGGCAATAATCAGCTCGTAGGCCGGCACAAATTTCTGGTCAATGATGATCGGACGTATCCGGACTCCGAAAGGGATGTCTATCATAGAAGATAGAGTTGCTAGTGAATCTGCGAACCTGTTGTTCTCTATTAACAGATGAGCGAAGTTCAGCTTCTCAAACCGAGGAATCAGCAAGTCTAAGGTCTGGTGATAGATTCTCATCTTTTCTTCTTTGACTTTCCAATCTCCTTTAGCTTGAGATACAACAAGGTTCGAGTCCCCGATGACGTCCAACCGTTTTGCCCGTAGTTCTAGGGCGGCTTCTAAACTAGCAATACATGCCTCATACTCTGCTTCATTGTTCGAGACTTTGAACAGGAGTTTGAATGCTAGAGGGATACGAGAATTGTCGGGTGCTATCAGCAACACCCCTATCCCATACCCGTATTGGTTTGACGCTCTGTTAAAGTACATCTTCCAAGTTTCGTCTTTGACATGCAAAATGGCCTCGTCTGGGAATAGGTACTCAACTGCTTCATCCCCTTCCACTGGGTGATCGGCTAGGAACTCCGCTACCGCTCTCCCCTTGACTGACTTGCGCGTCACATACTTCAGATCAAATTCGGAAAGCAGAAGCAACCAATGGGCTAGCCTACTCGTAAGTACCGGTTTCTCGAAGAGATATTTGATGGCATCTAATCTCAAAACCAGTATTACGGAGTGAGCTAACAGGTAGTGCCGCAACTTCCTGGTAGCCCAAATCAAGGCCAGACAAGCCTTCTCTAGCGGAGTGTAGCGAGTCTCATAATCGAGCATTTTCTTGCTCAGGTAGTAGATAGCTCTTTCCACTTTGTCCTCAGACTCCTGTGCAAGCATGCAGCCCATTGTAGTTTCAGTCACTGAAAGGTACAGAATCAACGGTTTCCCCAGCTCAGGCGATGACAACATAGGTGGGTTCTGTAAATATTGCTTGATCTGTTCAAAAGCAGCTTGGCATCGGCCGTCCCATTGAATTTCTTTCCTTTCTTCAGGAGACCAAAGAGTGGTTCACAAGTCAAGGTTAATTTTGCAATAAACCGTCTTATGAATTGCACTTTACCCAGAAAGCCTCGCACCTCCTTTTCAGTCCTTGGTGGTGGCATTTCTAAGATGGCCTTGATTTTGGAAGGGTCGACCTCGATACCTCTCTGTGTAATCAAGAACCCCAGTGTGGACACGCCCCGCGTGAGGGACTTATGCTGCCATAGTTCGGACTCGATTTGTCACGGTTCTTAATCTGAACTAAAGAGTCCAAATCCGGAAAATCGTTTTGAGAAAAACAGATTTTGAAAGAAGTGCCAAACATGGACTGCTTTGCCAGATACAGAGTCGCCACCTAAATATTTTTAATGGGGAATTTAGGAAACCCTGACTCGGTGCCAAAGGCCACGTGTCCGTCATCACCAAAGTTGCCTCGGCTCGGGAACTTGGGTACGATTGGGGAAGGTCAGCTATGAGCACCCCCTCTCGCCCGATCCGAAGATCGGCCTCTACTAACCGTGATATCCTATTTTGAAAACGTTATGTGTTCTTATTCCGGTTAATTAGCTAGAATTACTATGTGATGCGCACAACATAAAAGTATAGACTAGATTGCCTAATTTGGAATGAAACATTGCATATCCGTTTGTTTGGAAAACGCTTTGGAATTTGCTACTCGTAAGTAGGCTAAAATACGGATTTCAATGAGTTGTTCCAACTCAAACAGTCCAACCTTCACCCACAGGCATTCAGGCAGTTTATATCACATAAGCATCTAGCCACATGGTAAGCATGCTGTCATGTTAACATTCACACTCATGCGAAATGCTAAAGCATAAAATACTTACAATGTACTCCGCGCCAAAACAAGAACATGTTAGCAATCATGCATGATCCAAGTCCATGTTAAGTGGCTAATGCAATGCATACAGAATGTCACTAGGATAGGCTCGGCTAATCTAAGGATGACATGTGAAAATGCACAGATAGCATGTATTCAAGTTAGATTTGAAATACTTATGCAGTTAGCATGATGCGCCGAGCCCGGTGCATGCAATACTGATGAATGATGCACGCATGCATAGCATAAGGTATGCTAAAGTAAACATGTCCTAATACTAACCATCAAGGCAGGTAAGTAAAAGGGAGAAAGAAGTGGGGGTTGGAAGACATGCACGCACGCACCCACAGTTATTACAAATTTGCCCCCGCTCGGAGAGACCGAAAGAATAATACAATTAATTAACCTACAAGCTAATTAATTATTACAGACCAATTAAACTAGCTAAGCAAATTAACTAATCTAAGAAAGCAGCAAACTGCAGCCTCGGAAGAGGGTCCAATGCATGCGCGCTCGGTTCCGCTCAGAAAGTCACTGCCATACACAAGATGCCTCTGCTTTGACTGTTCTGCTCCTCTGAAGACTGCACAAGTCCCAGGGTTGCTTCTCTGAATGCTGTAGAACACCACCGGCTAAGGGGATTGGCCACCGGCCATGGAGAATGACCACCGGCCACTAATTGAGATATCGGCCACTGATGGATGGCCGGTCGGCACTGAAGATAGCCGGTCGGCCAAATCTTCCTACAGAAACTGATTTTGACAGCAACAGAGGGCAAGACATAGCATGGCAATGCATTTCAAGCAATGTATGCACCAATCATACTCCTTATCATGTTTATGACTCAAAGGAGTATAGGTCTCGATTCTCGGACCACCAATCGCGCATTTCAATGCATGATGGCCCAAAGAATCAAGTGTGCATTTTAATTTCAAATGCAATGCAAACCAAATAAGCAAACAAAGGGGCTTTCAACCTCTATCATGGCTTGATCAAGATGTGAAAGATGCATGCAAATGAAATGCAACCTAAGTATGTTAACTAGGCATGCAACATGAGCATATGGGAAGCATGCAAGGCATATAACAAGCATGCAAGTTAAATGAGCATACAAGGTACAATGCCAACACACAAACATGCAAAACATATGGCATGTTAAGCAACCAAAACAAGGAGGAGAATGCATGCCAAATGCAACACCATTTCAACATGCAACAACATGTCATAAGCTAAGCATGCAACAACATGCCAAGGGATGGACTTAAACTAAATTAGGTTGCCCTTAAACAAGCCTAAAAGAGTGGCCAACATGCTCAATAATGGAGGCTAAAACACATACCAATAGACATGCATGCAAGGTCCAAGACTTGGGCATAAAAGAGAGACTTTTAAGCACACTTGAAAGGATGCAAACATGGATGCAAGGCATACATGGAAAGCTCTGAAATCATGTTAGTGATGGTGCCAAACCAAGCAAGCAAGATAAGCCAAACATGCAACCAATGGTCCAAAGCCTAAGGCAAGCCAAGGAGGTATTGAACTACCCTTAACAAAACCAAGCATGGCATGAATTGAATGACCAAAATCAGAGGTTTAGTATGTTAAAACAAAGCTAAAAACACAGTGACATGGCATCCTAGGGGGCCTAAACATGATGGCATGCATGAAGGCCTAAACATGAAGCATGAGATGACAACCTTATAAAGCATTAAAGGGACATCAAATGCAAGCATAAAAGCACATCATGAGGTCTAAAATAACATGCCAAGTGGTTCCAAACCACTGAAACAAAGCAAGGACGGCATGCTAGAGGGGCCAATGCTTACGGCATACAAGAGGGATTACATGGTGGCTATACAAAGCAAAGCATGGATGACCCAAACAACCAAAAAACAGTCCTCAAGCACACTAAATCATGCACAAAAGCTTCACAAAGCTGAGCCAAAATCATGCTAAAACAAAGGTCAAAGCTTAAAGCATGTTAAGGCCTAAACATGGCATTACAAGGCATGTATGCTAAGCAAGCATGGTGTACCAAAACCAACTCAAAATAGTGCTAAATCATGACATGATAAGCACAAAAAAACAGCTAAGGCATGGTCAACATACACTTAAATTAGATGCTCCCTCAAGAGGCAAAAATGGCCCTTTTCAAGGACAACAAGGAGAGGGGGTGGCCCTCTCCTTCTTAGGACCTCAAGGCACCATCCTCACCTCTGAAATCCCTCAAGATTTCAGTGGTGAGGAGGCCCAAACACAATGGTCCCGGAGCTCAACCAAAATGGCACAAAACAAGGGCCAAACAAGCCTTAAAAGGGGTCAAACAACCCTAAAGCTTAAAACATCCTTAAACAACTATTTGGAGTAGGCAAAAACAAGACTTTTATGTGTTATATGCTAAGCTCAAAAACAGATGCAAGATAGTCAAAAAAGCTTTGCAAAAATGGGGTATTTAAAGGTAAAGTCCTTACCCTTGTTGACCCTCTTCAAAAATGGTAGACCAGCTGGTTCTTTGAGCTCAAAACCACCCAAGAAGTCCAAGAATAGCCCTCTAGTGCCTCAGCTCCAAGAGAAGGTGTGATGGTGGGTGTTTGTGCACAAAAGTGAGGCAAAACACACACAAAACACAAAAGATAGGAAGGTATAGATATAGGATAGATACAAATCCTAACCCTAAAACTAGAGCCCCTCTGAAAATGTTGTCTACCCTAAAAGAGGGAGAGGAGGCCTCCTCTTATAGAGCTCCAATCTTGTAAGCTTACAAGACAAGCTAGCTAAGAGGGAAATCCCTCCATACACGTGTATAGAGGGGAGCCAAGTGCATGCCAGCTGCATGAAAATATCTGCAAAAGCAGATGCACAGTAGTCGGCTGGCCAAAAATGCAATTGACCAAAAAAAGATAGTCGGCCGGCCATCTATAGTGCCGGCCGGCCAAACATTTGGCCGGTGGCAACCAGACACAGCAGGTGGCCTTAAGCCATGGCCGGTGGAGTGTGGGGATGGCCCACAAGCCATTCCCTGCCCCTCCAAGGCAAAGCACAAGTGTTTGGTGCAAAACCAAACACAAAACAGTCGAGTCGAGAGATCCTGAGGCAAGGCGCATATCCGAGACCTCCGGGAACTCAAGACGAACACAAACATGGATGATCACCGAGTGTTCAAGCGGTGACGTCCAAGTCTTAAGGACGGTCAAAAATGGGGTGTCTATACCCAGCATTTTCCCTGCTGTAACACCAAACGTACACTTTTGAGGATTCAGCCACAACCGAAATTCTTTGATCCTTTGGAATAACTTTTGCAAGGCGGTGTAGTGGCCCTCTCTTTCCTTGGACTTGACAATCATGTCATCCACGTACACCTCAACCTCTTTTGGATCATGTCGTGCAAAATTGTGGTCACGGCCTGTTGATATGTAGCTCCAGCATTCTTCAGCCCAAGTGGCATCACCCTATAACAATAGGTCCCCCACAGGGTGGTAAAAGCAGTCTTCTCCCGGTCTTTGGGTGCCATCAATATCTGATTGTAGCCAGAAAAGCCATTCATGAATGAGAGCGATGCATGCCCCACAGTGAAGTCCACTAATTCGTCGATACGCGGCAAAGGAAAGTCGTCCTTCGGACTGGCTTTGTTCAAATCCCTGAAGTCCACACATACCCGAATTCTGCCGTTCTTCTTCGGCACTGGAACAATGTTCGCCAACCAAGTTGTGTACTCAGATACTAGTAAGAACCCTACGTCAATTTGCTTGGTGACCTCTTCTTTGATCTTGATAGCCCAGTCTAGGCAGATCCTTCTGAGCTTCTGCTTAACAGGTCAGGCCTCTGGGTCAAGAGGGATCCGGTGCTGTACAATCTCATGATTGATTCCAAGCATGTCTTCGTAGGACCACGCGAAAACATCTTTGAAATCTTTTAATAAAGCGACTAAGCGCTCACGCTCCTCCAAAGACAATGTGGACCCGATCTGGACCAGCCGCGGGTCCTTGTCAGTACCAACATTAATTTGGGTGATTTCATCAACCAGCGGTTTTACAAACCTCTCCTGCTCCTGTTCTAGCAAATATTTCAAAACCGAAGGAATTTCTTCCTCGTCGTTTTCATTGAAATTTTGAAAGTCTGAATTAATGCAACAAATCAAGGGCACAGAAAAATACTCAAAGGCCACAGCCGTTCCATTCTCATTAATCACTTCCAAGTTGCCTGATTCCTCTGTTACAACAGACTCAAAGGAAAAAGAAAAAGACGACCTAGACAGGACTGTGGCATTCGGGTTGTCACCCCCAGGAATACCGGACTCAGACTCAGGCTCAGACGAGCTAGAACCTGATTTTGACTCCACAGACTCGGTGGAATTAGATTCTGACTCACTACCTGACCCGGTGCTGCTTGATAAGAATCCCTCCTCGTACTGCCAAACGAGGGAGGGTGCGATGGATGCATCCAAAATGTTTGAAGATGGGCTCGTAGCCGTTTCATTCCCAATCATAGGCACTGAGAGATCATCCCCCAAGCACTCATGTACGATTGGAGGATCTGAAAGTAGACAGGCCGGTGCTACCCCCATTTCAATCTTGTGCTCTCGGAATCCACTTCCTTACACTGCTCAACCTCAGCTGATGGGCCTGTCTGCTCTTCGGCAACATCATCGCTAGACAATTGCAAGTCGAAGAAGATCTCAAATCCCGACAAGCGCCACTTCTCTATATTTAGCCATGGCTCTGGGAAGCCGCAGAACGGAAAGTCCTCCCCCTCCCAGACGAAGCGTCCGTTTAGGGTGCCTGGATAGACCGATGCATCAACTCAAAATGCTTCCCAGCCTGCTTGGCTCTGGCTCTTCCGACCATCTCTTTGCCTTTCCTTACTTAGTCCTCTTTGGTAGGCAGATAGCCTAAACCAAAGGTATGCGGATTGTGCAGCACTTCGGCCGATACAGTAATGCCCTTCCGGCCACTTTTTCCTAGTCCCATCCCATGGATGTGCTGGAGCTTGTTCATGAGGTACACAGACTGCGCGCTGACATATAAGCCCTCATCAACAGCCAAAATGTTCTGTACGACCCGAGCCTTGGCTAGGGTAAATCCCGATAGGAACACATCCTCCGCGCCATGCTCGATTTCCAGAATCGGTGTAGACACCTCTGGCAGCAGATGGATTGAAGAATTCCTAAAAACAATAGCTACCCCCTTCCCGTGGGGGTATTTCAACATTGATGCAGGGTGGAAGAGACCGCCTTCACCTGGTGCAACCATGGCCGCCTTAGGCGTAGATTAAAGGTTGCGGGAACATCCAAGACATGAAAGTCAATCTCCTGTTGTCCTGGACCAACCTGAGTCTGAATCTGCACAGTCCCCATCACTTCTCTACTAGTATTGTCATAGGCCCTTATCACCTGGGCAGTTGACACAAAATCCGCGGGCTTCAACCCAATTGCATATGCCGTCCTTGACGGGCACACATTAATGGCGGATCCTATGTCGACAAGAACCACCGGTATCCACTTGTCTCTACACTCGACAGAGATGTAGAGAGGTTTGTTATGGTTTGCGCCCTCAGGCGGTAGCTCTTTGTCAGTAAAGGTCAACGTCGGGGAAGCTCCTCCTGGAAAGACCAATCCTACCAGCTACTCAGGTGTGGTATCTATTGAAAGTTTGGCCTTGTCCATTGTAGAAAGGACAGCTTGTCTATGTACTCTTGAGGCCATAAGCAGTCCCCAGATGGAGATACTTGCTTGTATCTTCTTCAACTGTTTCAGCACAGCCTCCTCTTCGAGCAGCTTTTCTTTCTGCTTGTCTACCTCTTTGTCCTTTCTGGACGCCTCTAGTTGATCTAAGTGTGGGGGCTTGAAATACTACCCGCTCCTAGTCATGTGGTCTACTTCGCCAACGTACCAGGTATCATCCGGCTGGCTTTGTCCCCAGTCTTCATCGGTGTGGGCAAGACATAGGTCGTCATCTTCCCCCACATGCCATTGGTAGGCAACAGACACCTGTCCGGCTCCGTTACAATTATTCCTGTGCCCGCAGCACGTTATGTTCCTGTGCCCGCAGCACATTCTGTCCCCGCAGGGGCCTTGGCTTTTCTGGCCCTCTCAGAATCTTCAATCCTTTCTCGCTCAGACTGCTTCAGCGTAGCTTGTTGTTCAACATCTCTCGTATTCAAATTACCCGGATCCCGAGCGAAATTCTTAACACCGGCGCTCTCCGTGATGCACTCTGTTTTTCGGCCCTTCCGGCCACTGTTGATGTCCCCATCCCTGATAGACCCTGTTTTAGCTGAGGTTGTTCAACAACATCCGGCTGGTCACTGAGCCACCCGGTAGCTTCTGCTGATCCTTCCAAACCAAACCAGTTGACAATCACATCTCCTGGATCCTGTTCGTTGAAAAACTGAAGGTTAGCAATGTCTTCTCCTAGATCCGCTAGGTCATTTAGCCCCTGATTAGGTCCATCCTCCCGTACTACACAAATCTCTGCCTCCACTGACAATTCCACATTCGGCCTAGCCTGGTCTGGCCTGCTGATGTAATGTAACCGCTCGGGTTGTACATGAAGCTCGCAGACCCCTCAGGCTCTGTATAATCATTCTTATCTGCCCCCACAGTCGACCCAATTCCATCTTTGATAGCCACCACCACCGTTTCAGGTTGGTTTTGAGAGATGTCCAACATGCACAAGTCAGTGCTATCAGGAATGAACACCTCCGGCTTGGGTAGGTGAGAAGGGGTGATATATATGCTAGGGTCGTATGACACAACCCCAGTTTGGATCAAATTGATGCGTTTGGGAGGTGGAGCTTGGTAATGTGGTGGGAGAGGGTTGGTTATGACATTCAGTTTCTCTGGAGGCACGATCACCTTATTGTCAACGAGATCATGAATCTCATGACACAATCTAAAGCACTGGTCAGTGTCATGACCATGCTGTTGGTGAAACACGCAATACTTCACCGGGTTATGGGAGGGAGGAAGTTTTTCTGGCAATGGTCGCGGCTCTAGGGGCTTCAAGTGCCCTTTCCTGATCAAAATCCCCAAAGCCTTGGACAAAGGCATATATAGTGGGGTGGAGGTTCTTTGGCCTCGGGGTGAAAACTTGGTTGTTTGTGAGCTACTTCCAGACGCACCGGTGAATGGTGTAGCTGTAAGGGTTCTTGGGGTGGTGGTGGTGACCATACCCACATCTGAAGCTCTGGCAGCTGCAGCACTGCTTGTGCCTGCATTCATACTGCGGTTGAATGCCCTCTTGGGCTACTCTCTCTCATGATCAATGAGACCCTGTTTCATGGCGTCCTCGATTTGCACCCCTATCTCATGTAGATCTGCAAAGGTGGAAGGAGGAGGACGATCATCTTCTGCATGAGCTTGGGCTGGAGGTTACGTACAACCATCCGAATTTGGTCCTTGTCAACAGGCCTGATGGTCATCATCGAGGCTTTGGCCCTCCACCGGGTCACAAAATCGGAGAAGCTCTCCTTTGGCTCCTGTCTAGTTGTCTCAAGATCACGAGTTGTGACCTCAATTTGTGTATTATAGGAGTATTGAGCTATGAAGGCCTCAGCCATCTCCTTCCAACTCCTCTTAACAGAGTCCTCCAGACCCGTCGAAACGGTCTATGTGTGGCTTTTTAAACCGGTCCGGCAGAGTCATGGCCAAGTCGGTGTACCCGTCCTCAATATCCGAATGGACTTCACGCCCTGAGACTTCTTGAACAGCTTTTCTAGCTTGCTCACTTTTAGCGTTGTGGGTCCACCTCGAACTCAAAGAGGGAATCTGGTAGGTTGGTAGGTGCTTTGGATAGCTGGGATAGAATTGGGGGCGGAGCCGGCCCTATTGGAACGTCTGTATCATCCTGGACTTTTGCGGTCTCCCCAAGTATGGGAACTCTTGGTGAAGAGGAACCTGGTGCGAAGCGGATGCTCCAGCTTGCTGTGGTGGTTGTTGTTGCTACAGTCTAGCAATCAACTCTACCTGTTTGGCCATAAACTCAGCCTGGCGTGTGGCAAATTTTGCTTGACGGGCAGCATCCTGCTGCATGGCTTTCATACTTTCCTAGAGCTGACGCATCATCTCTTCCAAGCCTGCCATATTCTGCTAATCTATCTGAACAACCGGTATATCTGTCCCTGTAGTAGAAACTGAGACCTCAGCCTGACTGTTCACTGGTGGGGTAGACCACTGATCTGGCGACCGCTGTACCGATACACAGCGCCTTTTTGACCTCCGCCTGGTAGCTGGGGGTAAAGAAAGGAACACTGCTTGTCCGTCTATCAGATCCCAGGATCGATTAAGTCTACGACCTCTAACCCAGAGTGCTTGGGGAATATCTGCCTGGTCGGATGCAATGGTGCTAAACTACCTTGCAAAATGATAAATAAAGCATAATAAGGAAACAATGAACAGAAAAACGGACATCATAACATCTTAAATAAAGACAACACACAGTTTGGCAAAACACAAGCTGAAAGAACTGTTCTCAACCATTGATCACTGTTCCCAAAATCACTGCCCCAAATCTGAATCCGATACCCGCTGGTAAAACTGATTCCTAAATACTGATACTGATGCCCGCAGGCCTAATACCCAGACTTGCAAACTGATACGTGCATTCCTGTAGAGGCCAACTCTAAAAGCACATAACAAGCAAGAGAGAGCCAAAACACCCCTATGGATGGGGTAGGGTTTCCCTGTCCTGGTTTCGTCAAGAACTAGGGTTTCACTACGCGCACAGCGGTTTCAAACAACCTATAATCGGGTAAGCAACCTGTCCTAGCTTGGAATGGTCACTACAGTTTCTGATATGCACTAGGTCGAATGGTCAAAAAAGGGTGCCTCGATAAAAATCAGGGTTTGTGTTCCCGTTGTGGCAGAGCCCGCAACCGGTCAGCCTTATGGCACGCTTCTCAAAGCGAGCCTCCGGCAAACCGTTCAGGAATAGCATACGGCAAACACGGTGTCCTAGGCGCACCGATGCACATGCAATGCAAAGAAACACATAAGTGTAATCAAAACAAGACATCATGAGTTCGAGTCAAGTTCTCTAAATCCCCAGCAGAGTTGCCAGAAACTATAGACATGCCCGAACGTCCCGGACCCGCGCGCGAGATGGCGCGAAATCCGGTTTGTTCATTAACATGCTACAGTTCGGACTCAAATGTCACGGTTCTGAATCTAATCTCGCAAAGTGCAATGCAAGACCGATAAATCACCAAAGAGTCCAAATCCGGCAAATCGTTTTGGAAAATTGATTTTTATAAAGAAGTGCCAAACATGGACTGCTTTGCCAGATACAGAGTTGTCACCTAAATATTTTGTTTTGGGAATTTAGGAAAACCTGACTCGTGCCTAAGGCCACGTGTCCGTCATCACCAAAGTTGCCTCGGCTCGGGAACTTGGGTACGAGAGGGGAAAGTCATGCAATGAGCACCCCCGCTCGCCCGATCAAAATGATCGGCCTTTACTAAGCATGATATTTTGTTTTTGAAAACATATGTGTTCCTATTCCGGTTATTAGCTAGCTTTACTATGTGATGCGCATAACACACAAGTATAGACTAGATCGCCTAAGTTGGAACAAAACATCTCATGTTATTCATTTGAAAATGGTTTAAGGTGCTACTCGCAAGTAGGCTAAGTCGTGGATTTGCCACCCTCAAGTGGGCTTAGAAAACATGATTTTGATGAATTGTTCCAATTCAAGCAATCCAACCTTCACCCACAGGCATTCATGCAATTCAACACTTAAGCAGTTAGCCCCATGGCAAGCATGCTGTCATGGCAGCACTCACACTCATGCAAGATGCTAAAGCATAAAAGCTTACCTAGTACTCCGATCCAAAACAATAGCAAGTTAGAAATCATGTATGATCCTAGTTTATGTTAAGATGGCTGATGCAACACATGCAAAATGCAACTAGAAATAGGCTCGGCTATTCTAAGATGGCATATGAGAGGCAACTTGATAATCATGTATTCAAATCGGAATTGAAATACAATGCAGTTAGTATGATGCGCCGAGCCCGGTGCATGCAAGACAAATGAATGAATGCAAACATGCATAGCAATGAGGATGCTAATCAAAATATGACCCAGAACTAACCATCATAAGCGGTTAAGTACAAGGGAGAAAGACGTGGGGTTGGAAGACATTCACACACACACGCACACTTATTACAAAATTCGCCCTCTCGACGGAGGGTCCAAATAAATAATACAAACCAACTAATTAATTAACTACCCTAGCTAATTAATTATTACAAAACTTTAACTAATTAAGCAAATTAATTAAGTTACAAAATAGCCAAGTATGAAACTAAAACAGGCTACCACAGCCCTGCCTCGAAGTGATGAATGATGCATGCTCGGTCGGCTTTGCTCGGAAATCCGTTGCCATGCCCCATATTGCCTCTATTTGCACACTTATGCACTTCTGAAAACTGTGAAAATCTCTGTGATGCTTCTGAACCACCTCATGGACACTCTGAGAGTCCATCGGCCAAAAGATATGACCATCATCCAAGGAAAAGGGGTCATCGACCACTTTTTAGTCTATCGGCCAAAATTGTTAGCCGATTGGCACTGAAGATAGCCGATCGGCCATCTCTTCCTGCAAACTGCTCCTTTTGCTGCAGCAGAGGACAAACAAGGGCCTAGCAATACATTTGCAAGAAAATGTTGCAACTACACCCCTTATCATGTTTGAAGCTTAAAGGAGTGTAGTATTCGACTCTCGAGCCATCAATCACACATTTCGATGCATGATGGCCAAAGAGGCCGAATTGCACAAATCAATATGGAATGAATGCACAAAAACACATGAATGCCTCACACTCTATCATGTTGGATCAAGAGTGTCGGCGACCGAGGATTGAGGCACGTTTCGTCACTTCAAGTACGAAACGTCCCTTGGTCCTCGTGTTTGGTTTGACACCCCAAACCAAACACAATGCAATGCATGCAACATGGAAAAGCTATGCAATGCAACATAAGCATGCCAAATGCAATGTGACTCAAACATGCACACAAGGCTAAGGTAACAAGCATGCCAAATGCAATGCAACCTAAACAAGCATGTGACAAAATGCAAACTAGCAAGCATGCAAAATGCAACCTAAACATACAAACATGATGCAATGCAAAGATGGACAAGCATGCAACAAAATGCAAACTAGCAAGCATGCAACAACATGCAACATGGACCATGCGACAAGCATACAAATGTCATGCAACTCAAGCATGCAAGCATGATGTAAAGTAGCAACTTTGAACAACATGGTAAATGGACTTAAGCTAAAGATGGACAGACCTCATTCATGCCCAAAATCAGTGGCCAAAAGTGCCAAAATGATGGTATGAAAAGCATGAAAAGGTAAGACAAGCATGCATGCTAATTGGCTCAAGGACTAAAGCATAAAGATGCAACTCTTAAGCACACTTAAAGAGTGACAAGCATGGATATGTGATAGCACCATAAGCTCTGAAATCATGTTAGGAATGATGCCGAATCAACCAAACAATGCAAGTATGGCATGCAAGAAAGCTCAAAGCTTGAAACTAACAAAGGGACTTAAACCATGGCCATGCAAAGCAAGCCCCAAGGGCCAAGGGCACCCAAAATAGTCCCAAGGCAAGTCAATACAAGACCAAAAGCATGCTTGAACCTAGCCAACACAAGCTAGAACAAAAGTCCAAAAGGCATGAGGCATGTAAGGCTAACAAGGGGTGTTACACTACACCTATTACAATCAACATGGCATGACTTAATCAATAAAAATTAGAGTTATGGCATGTCAAAATAAGCCCAAAAACCCATTGAGATGGCATCCTAAAGACCTAAGCATAGAGGCATGCACAATGATCCACTCTTAAGGCATAAAACACCAACTCTTCAAAACATTGAAAGGATGACAAATGCAAGTGTATGGCTACACTATATGGACTGAAATCACATATGAAATGATGCCAAATCATGAAAATGGTCTAAGCGATGCATGCTAATGACTTGGACACTCAAAGCTAGCAAGCTAGATTGAACCATGGCTATACAAAACAATACATGAATGAACAAGACAATACAAATCAGAGCTAGAGCATGGTAAAACATGACTAAAAGCTTCTTTGAGTTGAGCCAAAATGAGCAAGAATGATGACCCAAATGCAAGGTGCATGTTAAGGCAATAGAGAGGATTGCAAGACAAGTGCATGGTGCATGCAAGGGGCTATTAAACCAACTTTAGACAGAGGTGTAACATGCTAAAATAACACCAAATACTTACTGAAATGAAGCCAAAACATGCTAAGAAAACATGCTACTATTATGAGCCATTAATGCAAGCATATGAGACACAAGGAGAGGGAGGTGTCCCTCTCCTATTCAAGACTCCAAAACTACCATTCCACCACTGAAAATCCTCTGGATTTCAGTGGTAGAAAGGTCAAAACAAGATGGTTCCAAAGCTCAAAAAGAAAAGCACAAAACAAGGCCAAACAAGGCCTAAGAGGGGGTAGACAACCCCCAACACAAAAGTGACCTTAAACAATCATCTTAAGCATACAAAATCAGAACTTTTTGTAGTTTAGAGTTAAGCTTAAAACAATATGCAAGTAGATCTAAAAGCTTAAGCCAAAATGGGGGATTAAAAGGAGTTACTCACCCTTGAAGAACACCTTCAAGAACACCAATCCAGCACCTTTTTTGAGCTTAAACCACTCCAAGAACTCTAAAACCAACTCCTAAGGACCTCAGTAACCAAAGGATGGTGTTCTACTAGGTGTTTGTGTGCAATAGTATGAAGATTCTACACTTTTGAGCACAAACAAAGTTAAAACAAGAGAGAGAGGTAAAATATATAGAGAGAGATATAGAACTTTGTATCTCAATTTTCTGAACCTCTGGAAAGGGAGGGGAGGCTCCCTTCTTATAGAATATCAATTCTCAAGCTTGTTCAACAAGCTTGAGTCTTGAATGCAATCCCTCCATACACGTGTACAGAGGATGAGAATTGTGCCCACCAGCTGCCACAGTTGGTAGAAAATATCTGCAAAAAGCAGATGGAAAGGTCTCGGCTCAAAAATGTGGCCGATCGACCAAAAAGAGTGCCGATCGACCAAAAAGAGTGTCGATCGGCCAACACTTATGGCTGATGGCAAGAAAACATGGCCGATGGCATCATGCCTTAGCTGATGGGTTGAGGGGATGGCCAACAAGCCACCATCTTCCCTTAGAAGCAAAACCACAAGTCCTTGGTGCACAACCAAGCACAAAATAGACAAGTCAAGAGATCTTGAGGAAAGGCGCGCGGCTGAGACCTCCAGGAACTCAAAACGAACACGAGCATGGATGATCATCGAGTGTTCAAACGATGACGTCCAACTCTTGAGAACGGTCAAAAATGGGGTGTCTACACTAAGCCACAATTCCTTTACCATATCAACATCCACATCTTTCAATATTTATTATTCACAATATTTCATGAATCAACGGAAATTCCCCTCAATGTGGTGTTTTCAACTCAAATTGAGAATCTAGGGTTTTACCAAATTTGGGGGTTTTTCTCCTTCATCATAGATATGGGTTTTAACAACATTTACATACAAGTTTTGAAAAGAGAGAGTAAACAAATTTTAAGTTAGAGTCAAGTAAAATGGTTTACTTATGTAAAACATGGGATTGATCCAACAATACCCTCAAATTAACTCATAAGTCACAACCACACTATGAAATCTCTTCAAAACAAAGAAATACTAGGGTAAAAGTGTTCGTACCTCAAGTTGTGAAAAAGAAAACTCGGAAAACCAAAGTCGATGAAACCACAAACTTCTCGGATCAATAGAAAGCACTTGCCACGATCTACACTCTTCCTCAAAGGACCCAGGTGAAAAGATGCTTCTAGATGAGTAGATCTAAGGATTTAGGTGGGAAAAAGTTGGGTTTATAGAAAGAGAGAGAGAGAGGGAGAGAGAGAGAGACTCACGATTTGAGAGGAAGGAGAATGAGAAAATTATGAGAGATGAGTGTTTTAGGTCTATTTATAGTAGTAGAAAATAGCCTTAAGGTCAATAAAAAAAAATAAGTCCAAAACCCCCCCACAAGTTCGGCCCATTCGGACCCAAAATTTTGGAGAGAAAAAAAAAAGGGTTGATCCCTGGTGTGGTGGTGTCAACCCTTCAGCAAGAAAAGACAATACTGGTAGCAGGCAAGAAGGGTCGACACTAAATTCCAGCAACTAACACCCAGATTCTGCAATATACAAGGGTCGACCCTTCTGTAGACGTCCCCGAACGTCCCGGGAGTGAATCCCATTTTGTTCATTGGGCTCACTACAGTTCAGGACTCAATGTCACGGTCCTGTATCTAATCTCGCAGAGTGCAATGCAAGACCCATGAATCATCAAAGAGTCCAAATTCGACAAATTGTTTTGAAAAACAGATTTTTAGAAAGAAGTGCCAAACATGGACTGCTTTGTTAGATACAGAGTCGCCACCTAAATATTTTATTTGGGGGAATTTAGGAAACCCTGACTCGTGCCTAAGGCCACGTGTCCGTCATCACCAAAGTTGCCTTAGCTCGGGAACTTGGGTACGATTGGGGAAGGTCACTTCGTGAGCACCCCCGCTCACCCGATCAAAGATCGGCCTCTACTAACCATGATATCTAGTTTTGAAAACATTATGCGTTTTATTCCGGTTATTAGCCTAGATTTACTATGTGATGCGCACAGCATACAAGTATAGACTGGATCGCTTGAATTGGAACGAAACATCTCATGTTTGTTTTGAAAACGGTTTGCTACTCGCAAGTAGGCTAAAATGCAGGTTTTGCCACCCTCAGGTGGGCTTAGAAAAGATGGTTTTGCCACTATCTAGTGGGCTTAAAACTCACAGTCAATGCATTATTCCAATTCAGATAATCCAACCTTCACCCATAGGCATTCAGACAGTTATATCACGTAAGCAAATAGCCTCATGTTAAGCATGCTATCATGGCAGTCACTCACACGCATGCAAGAATGCTAAAGCATAACACTTACTGAGTACTCCAAGCCAAAACAGAAGCTATGTTAGAAATCAATGCATGATCCTAACTATGCTGAAATGCCTAATGCAACACATGCAAAATGCAACTAAAAATAGGCTCGGCTATTCTAAACATGGCATATGAAATGTAACAGATAACATGTATTCAACTCGGAATTGAAATACAATGCAGTTAGTATGATGCGCCGAGCCCGGTGCATGCAAGACAGAATGAATGCAAACATGCGAGCATAAGTATGCTAATTGAAACGTGCCCTAAACTAACCATCATAAGCTGGTAAATAAAAGGGAGAAAGACGTGGGGTTGGAAGACATACATCACACACACGCACACTTATTACACAATTGCCCTCGCTCGGGGGGTCCGAATGAATATTACACGACCAAAATAAATAACGAATTATTACACAATACTAATTACTTGACAAATGAACTAAATAAGCAAAGTAAACTAGCATGCTATGCTACGTGCAATGGACTGCCTCAGCTTTGCTTGGAATGATGAATGCATGCATGCTCAAGTTGCTTTGTCGGGAAATTCCATCACGATGCCTCGTCTCGCCATTGTTTGCAATTGATTTCTGAAAGTTGCACAAGGCTCCAGAAGGCTGAAACTCCACCTTGGGAAGACTGCCGACCAGCTATTGGCTTGGGAAACACCTACCGACCACCCTTTGTGGTGGATACCAACAAAGGTGGTCGGCCTGCCAGAAAACCTGGTCGGCTGACCACTTTCTGCCCCTGGATCCTGGTTTTCTGCAATACAAAGCAAGAGAGAGACATGACAAGGTATTTTCAACAAATGTGTGCACGACCACACTCCCCGTCCTTGCATAGGCTCTAGGGAGCATAGTCCTCGATCCTCGGGCCATCAATCACACATCTCGATGCATGATGGCCAAGGGACCGAATTGCACGACTTGATATGGAATGAATGCACAAATGAACACGACAAGGCCTAGACTCCATCATGTGTAATCCGGAGTGTCAGCAACTGGGAATTGAGACACGTTTTGTCACTTTGAGTATGAAACGTACCTCGTTTCCCGTGTTTGGGCTAACTCCTACCCCAAACACAATGCAACAAGTAGGATGGCATGCACCAATGCAAATCTATCATGCAACCCTAATGCGATGCAACTAAGTGATGCAAATGCGACTAACATGCACAATGCTATGAACTATATGACGTGCAGAACGCTCATGAATTATGGCATACTCAATGCGACTAACAACCTAGCATACACAATGTGAGGAATGACAAAAATGGCATACACAATGCTAACAACATAACATGCACAACACATTGCGCTAACATGCAACCTAGCATACGCAATGCTATAGACTAAAATGGCATACACAATGCAAGATGGACTTACACCAATATGAGTGGACCTTAGCCACACTCATGTCAGTGGCCAATGGTAGAAATGAGACAACCGAAACACATGCAAACATGCATAGATGCAAAGGACCGATCCTAAGGCATAACATGCAACTCTAACTAAGCATGGCAAAGGATGAAACATGGCATAGAATGGGACATGATACAGCTCTGAAATGGCATAAAAGATGGTCCCGAAACATGCAAATATGTCACACAATGCATGCTAGGTGGCTCGGGTACCGAAACTAGTGAAGTGCGTTACACTAGAGGTACCCAAAGCGATGCAAAAATGGAAAAACCAACTCCAAACAGACCCTAGGCAGGTCTGAAACAGTGGGAAAATGGCCTAAAATGGTGGCTCAACATGCAAGGAAATGGAGCTCACTCAATGGTCCGAAAACAAGGCATTCATGGACAACTCTCAAGCACACTTAAGGAGTAGAAAACATGGCAATATGGCATTCATACAAGCTCTGAAATATGATGTATGATGGACCCAAAACATGAACACACCTCAGTATATGCATGGAATGAGCCTCAAAACTCAAAGTTAAGCATGGGTATTGAACTACAAGCATGCAAAAGAAACATCATTCGACCATGAGAGACAAAAAAAAGAGCTAAGGCAGTCCAAAATATGCACAAAATCAGTTTAAGGCATGGCCAAAAAGTACTAAAATCAAGGGTCAACAAAGCATGCAAAGAAAGCTAGTAAACCATGAGTTATACTACAACTATATGAAGCATATGAGAGCTCACCAAACCAGCCAAAAAGAGAAGTATGTCATGCCAAAATATGCCCAAAAACCCACTGAAACTCAGTCAATGCATGCAAGAATGATAGGTTCCTTTGATGGGCTAATAAGAGGGTTATTCTACACATATATGATGGACATACAAAATGGCAAAACCACCTTTGGAAAGAGGTTATGACAGCCCTAAAACCCACCAAAAAGGCCCTGAAATTAGTCTAGGAAGCATGCAAGTGAAAGCCCCTTTGAAAGGCCTTGAATAGGATTGTTCTACACATGCATAATAGACATACAAAATGGCAAAATGGGCACCGGAAAGAGTTCATGCAGACCTTAAAACTCACCAAAGAGGGCCTGAAACATGGCTTCAAAACATGCAAAATGGAGCTCCTTTGTAAGGCCAAAAGGGCCAACAAACAAGGCAAGGAGAGTGGGGGTCACCCCCCTCTGATTTTGGCTCTCAAAATAGTATGCTAGCCACTGAAAGGCCAAACAAAGCACAAAACCAAGGCCTAGATGCAAGGCTTAAAACAAGATGCAAACAAGCATACAAGGGGGTAGACGACCCCCAATAGAAAAATGACCTTAAACAATCTTCAAGAGGAGCTCAAAATAAGACTTTTTTTTAGTTTATGTCAAGGCTCGAAAATGCTTGCAAGTAAGGCTAAGATATGAAGCAAAATAAGCCTTAAAAGAGAGATGGAGCATACAAGGGGGTAGATGACCTCTAACAGAAAAATATCCTTAAACAAACTTCAAGAGGGACTCAAAATAAGACTTTTTTTAGTTTATGTCAAGGTTTGAAAATGCTTGCAAGTATAGCTAAAAGATGGATCAAAATAATGCTTAAAAGGGGAAAAAATGGTTACCCTTGAAGACCAGCAGAAACCAGCAGCCTCTGGACCCAAAAACCCAACCTTGAACCTCTGAAAATACCCTCCAAGGATCTTAGGTTGATGATGGAAGTGTTAGGCTATGAGAGGTGGTGCAAAGGGGCCAAGAACCAAGCAATTTAGAGCTCAAAAGAGAGGGATATGAAGAGAGATATATTGTTTAGCCCTAGCAATTTTCTGAACCCTTTCAAGTGAGGGATATGGTTTCTCTTATAGAACAAAGGGTCTAAAGCTTCTCAAAGAAGCTTCAAACCAAGGGCCAAGATCCTCCATACATGTGTATGGAGGATGCAGCAAATGCCTCCCAGCTGGCACAGTTGGAACACACTCACTGAGACAAACAGGATGGGAGTTGGCCGACCAGTTCAAGTGGTCGGCCGACCACTTGACCTGGTCAGCCGACCAGGTCAAAAGGGTCAAGGTGGTCGGCCACCCCTAGGATGAAGCCCCAGAAGTTAGCTTTCCAATGGCGTAAACCTTGCATTAAAATTTCTCTTGTACAAAAAGTTATGCCTGTTTTGGTAAAGCCGCGCAGATTCGGTCCAACCGGATTGGTGCCTTACTTCAACCAACCATATCTCCCCCGTCCGGACTTGGCTTTAGGAGATTCTTGAGTGTAAAATGAAGCCCCGGAAGTCTCTTTTCCAATGGTAATGGCCTCATACCTTAATTCCAAGTGTACAAATGAATAGGCCCGATTCAGCGAGGGCTGCGCGACTTTCTCTCTTAACAATTCAAATCCACCTTCTTCTTCAACTTGGTTTCTTCCCTCTTCTCCAATTTTCTTCAACTCCAAACCCCTAAACAAGGTGTTTTAAAAGATTTTTCAAAGATTTCAACTCTCTTTCATTCATTTCAACTCTGCCCTTGCTCGGTTTACTGAAAAGCGCAACATTCAACAAAATACGAGCTTCAGAGCATCGTAGAAACTTTATTTCAAAAAAGTTTTGAAAGAGAGGGTTTTAAGGTCTAAAATCATCCAAAATGGCTTTGGTCCAAAAAAGGAGGATAAAGTTGAGATTTGACTTTTTCCTTGCCGAAGAAACTGAACCTTTGCCCTGCACACCTTTCTTCACCAAGTAAACCATCAATAGTGCCCAAGTCTTCAGGGCAGTCAAAAATGGGGTGTCTACACCTTCCCAGACTGCTGTCGACCCTTGAGGCCAACAACAAAAGACAAGTACTGTCGACCCTAAATTCCAGCAACACTTCTAGAACATAGCAATGAGTAAGGGTCGACCCTTAGGAAGACTGGTGTCGACCCCAGAACAAAATTTCTAAGTTTCCAATGAACTTTTAGATAGGAACAAATGCGAATGAACAAACCCAACGAGTTTATATCGGATTGTACTCCTTCAAAACCAATATTCAACAACTCCAAAGACTCCCAAAATGAAAATAAAGGGATTAAATACACCTTCCAATAGATTAAAACACCTAAGTGTTACAACCTCCCCACCTTAGGAAATTTCGCCCTCGAAATAATATCGTTCTCACCAAGATAACAAGGTATGGTAACAATATCATATTTATTCAATCTTCAACAATCTCACAACCAAGCAAAATATATATCAATTTGACTCCAAGACAAGGAAATAATAAAAGGTTTTAGCTCATGCCCAATTCATCAAGTACAAAGAAGGAACAACAAAACAAGTACATCATAATTTAGAAAATAAGTCGGGGTACTTCTTGCGAATCTCCGCTTCACATTCCCATGTAGCTTTCTGCACACTATGATGGCACCATAACACTTTAACTAAGGGGATTATTTTACTCCTCAAAACTTGTTCTCTAGTATCTAAAATTCGGAGTGGTTTTTTTTTTTTTTTGGTAAGACACATCTTCGTCTATCTCAATCTACGTCCTATCTAACACATGAGAGGGATCAGGTTCGTATTTGGGAAGCATAGACACGTGAAACACGTTGTGGACCCCGGAGAGTTGTAGAGGCAATGCAAGGTGATATGCAACTTCTCTAATCCGCTCAATGATATTAAAGGGGCCAATGAATCTAGGTGATAGTTTTCCACTCCAGCCAAATCTCATCAACCCTTTTCTAGGAGATATCTTCACAAAGACATGGTCACATACTTCAAAAGATAAGGGTCGTCTTCTTCTATCTGCATAGCTCTTTTGCCGGCTTTGAGCGGTGACTAACCTTTTTTGAATCAGGGCTATTTTCTTGGTAGTTTCACGGACTAGATCTGAGCCTAGCAAGGGTGAATCTCCCACTTCAGTCCAACATATTGATGATCTATACGGACGCCCATACAATGGTAGCTATTGTTATAAGCAAATTCAACTAAGGGTAGGTGTTTCTTCCAAGACCCTTTAAAATCTAGTACACATGCCCTCAACATGTCTTCCAAAATTTGAATAGTACGTTTGGACTGCCCGTCGGTTTGGGGGTGGTAAGAAGTACTAAAATTTAGTTAAGTACCCAAGGTACTTTGAAGACTTTATCATAGCCTGGCTGTAAAGCGAGGGTCTCTATCAGATGCTATACTCACTGGTACCCCATGGAGGCGAACAATCTCACGAATATAAAGTTCAGCTAGAAACTCTATGGAATCTCATATGTTCATGGCGAGGAGGTGAGTAGACTTAGTAAGTCTATCCACAATCACCCATATTGCATCATTGCTTCTTTGAGTTCTAGGAAGACCAGAAACAAAATCCATGTTGACGTGTTCCCACTTCCATTCAGCAACCAAAAGAGGTTGTTGCAATCCGACTAGTCTGTGGTGTTCAACCTTAACTTGTTGACATATCAAACACTAGGACACAAATGAGGCTGCATCCTTTTTCATACCCCTCCACCAAAATTGGCAACTTAGGTTGTGGTACATTTTGGGGCCTCTAGGATGCACAGCTAGGCGGGAATGATGGAAGTCCCTCAAAACTTTATTTCTCATGGATTCAGGTACAAACAATCGGTCGAGGTAACGAACACTAGAATTTGCATGAACATTTAAACCCCTCTCTTCCTTCCCTTGAAGAATTCTCCCTTTAATTGCATCCACTTTTGGATCACCCAGTTATGCTTCAACTACTCTTGCAACAAGGGTAGGTTGGGCGATGGTGGTGAAGAGGGTAGCCTTTTTCAAAGATTAACCTAGCTATAAAGGAAATTCACTGGCATCCCCCATTCTATTCCCTCATCGCTAGACTAGGCATCGTACTTACCGATTTTCTATTCAAAGCATCCGCTACTACATTGGCTTTACCAGAGTGATACTGTATTTCAAAATCATAGTCCTCTAGAACTCCATCCATCTCCGTTGGCATAGATTCAAGTTTTTCTGGGAGAATAGGTATTTAAGGCTTTTATGTCGGAGTAGACTTCAAACTTTTCACCATATAGATAATGTCTCCACAACTTTGAGGCAAAAACAACAGCAGCAAGTTCTAAGTCATGAGTCAAGTAGTTTCTTTCATGAGTCTTCAGTTGGCACGAGCTGTATGCGACCACTTTACCCTATTGCATTAGAACACATCCCAACCCCTTTCTAGATGCATCACAATATATCGGATAACTTAAGCCTCATTCCGGAATGATAAGAATTGGAGCTGTGGTCAATCTAAGCTTTAGTTCTCAGAAAGAATTCTCGCAAGCTTCACTCCAAACAAACCTTACTCTCTTATGGGTCAATCTAGTTAATAGGGATGCTATGGAAGAGAAATTCTTTACAAAGCGATGGTAGTAACCAGCTAAGCCTAGAAAGCTATGAACTTTTGAGGCATTCATAGGCTTCTCCCAATTCTGCACTGCTTCAATTTTTGAAGAATCCACCATAATGTCGTCTCCCGAAACTACGTGACCCAAGAACTTCACTTTAGAAAGCTAGAATTCACATTTCTCATATTTTGCGTACAAACGGTGCTCCCTAAGAAGTTGCAGGATAGTACAAAGATGCCCTTCAAGCTCCTCTTCAGAAGATGAATAGATAATAATATCGTCTACAAAGACAACCACAAATTTGTCAAGAAACTCCTGACAAACCCTATTCATTAAATCCATAAATGTGGTTGGAGCGTTAGTCAACCCAAAGGGCATAACCAAGAACTCGTAATGACCATATCAAGTACGAAAAGCAGTTTTGGGAATATCCTCCTCTCGAACTCGAATTTGGTGATAACCCGACCTTAAATCTGTCGTGGAAAAGCAACGCGAGTCTTTTAGTTGATCGAAAAGATCAACTATCCTAGGCAAGGGATAGTTATTCTTAACTGTGGCTTCATTCAATTTATGGTAATATATGCATAATCTTAATGATCCGTCCTTATTCTTTGGAAACAACGCCGAGGCTTCTCAAGGTGAGGTGCTAGGGCGTATAAAGCTCGTATTAAGTAACTCTCGCAACTGTTCCTTCAGAACCACCAATTCAGCTGGGGCAAACCTATATGGTGACAAGGAGATAGGTGCCATATGGAAGCAAGTCTATGGTGAACTCAACTTCCCTATGAGTAGGTAATTCTGTAAGATCGTCAGAAAAAACATTGAGGTATTCACATACTACCTTTGGAAATTCATCCTGAAACACATCACTTCCATCATCCAAAAGGGTTGCTAAAAGAGAATTAAATTGGCCTCGGCTATGTAGGTAGTATAAGAAGGGTAAGGATCTACTGTATTTTTCTCCCAAAAACGTGAAACAATCACCGCTTGCAGTGCACACCGTAACTCTCTCTTGATAACAATCTATGGTCGCCCAATAAGTAAACAACCAATCCATATAGAGGATAACGTCAAAATATAACATTTCTAATAGGACAAAATTAAATAGAAGTTGTCAACCCGCCACCTCAATTACACATCCCTAACACCCTTGGGTCAGAGTGACCTTACCTCCAACTGGTGACTCTACTGTAAGTGAAGATTGTAGTTGCCTACTCTCTAACTCCAACAATGATGCAAATGATAAGGCAATAAATGAATGCGATGCTCTAGTGTCAATCAACACATTAGCCCAAGTATTGAAAATGATTAATGTACCTCTCACAACTGATGACCCCAACGCTTGCTCGGAAGCGGTGACAGTGTACACTCTTTCATGTGACCTCTGCTCCCCTACATCACTTCTCTGAACATAAGTTTATTGTGCGGATTGACAAGATGTGGCTGTAGACACCCCATTTTTGACCGCCCTTAAGACTTGGGTGCTACTAATGGGTTACTTGGTGGAGAAAGATGTGCAGCGCGCAGGTTCATTTTCTTCGGCAAGGAGAGAGACAAATCTCAACTTCACACCCCATTTTGGACCAAAGCTATTTTGAATGGTTTGTTAGACTTTAAAACCCTCTCTTTCAAAACATTTTTGAAATAAAGTTTCTACAATGTTCCGAGGCTCACATTTTTGTCAAATGATGCGCTTTTCGGTAAACCGAGCAAGGACAAAGTGGAAATGAATGAAAGAGAGATGAAATCTTTGAAAAATCTTTCAAAACAACTTACTTAGGGGTTGAAGTTGAAGAAAAGAGGAGAAGAGGGGAGAAAACAGGTTGGAGAAGAAGTTCGGCAAGGATCGCCAAGAGAGGGACGAACAGTCCTCGCTAAATCAAGCTTATCTGTCTATACACTTGGAGTTGAGCTATGAGGCCACCACCGTTGGAAAGAAGACTTCCGAGGCTTCATTTCTCATTCAAGAATCTCCTAGAGCCAAGTCCGGGTGGGGGAGATATGATTGGTTGAAGTTGGGTATCGTCCCGGTTGGATCGAATCTGCGCGGCTTCACCAAAAAGGGCATAACGTTTTGCACAGGGGGAATTTTAATGCAAGGTTTGCGTCATTGGAAAGCTAACTTCCGGGGCTTCAATTTGGACACCCACCGGCCATTTTGTTTTACCTTGGAAGGGCCTATCGGCAATCTATTTGGCCGACCGGCAATATATTGTGCCGACCGGCCATTTATTTTGGCCGGCGACCTCCTTTTCTGGCCGGTTTGACCTTTTTGCACCTTCCAGGCATTGTGCATGCCAGCTGTGCCAGCTGGGATGCACAAACCCGACCCCCCATACACATGTGTGGCCATTTTGAGCCTTTGCACCCCTTTTGATCCAACATTTTGCACCCTTTTGATCAAGCTTCTTGAGGAAGCTTTGACAAAGGGTCAAGCTTCCTCGAGAAGCTTGCACCCTTTGGGATAGCTTCTCTTAGAAGCTTGGACCCCTTTGACCTTTTGTAGCTTGTCTTAGAAGCTTAGTCTTGCCTATATAAGGAGCTCTCCTCCTCCATTGAAAAAGGTTGGTTGGTGGAGCAAAAAACCAGAGATATATAGATATATATCTGATATATATACAGACTCTCCTCCATATCCTCCATAGCTCCCTTCTCCAAAGCTCACAAGTCCATTACTCTTGGCCCTTTGCACTACAACACCTAGCACCACCCCACCACCTCCATTCCAGCAGCTTGGAGGGTCTTCTCAGAGGCAAGGAGGCACTACTTCTCAAGCCAAAAGGCAGCTAAGGGTTGGTCTACAAGGGTGAGTACCTTTTCCCTTATTTTGAGCCCATTTTTGTATCCTATCTTAGCCATTCTTGCTTGTATATTTGAGCTCTGTCCATAACTGAAAGTAGCATTTTTTTGAGCTCTATTTCATCTTTCATTAAGGGCCTCTCACTGTTTGAGGCCTCCATTTTGCACTTGCTTCATTATCCCTCTTATATGCCTATTTCTTGTGTAGCATTTTAGGCCTGTGTGTAATCTGTTTTGAAGCATGTTGTAAACTGTAAATAGGCTTATTTTGAGCCCTTCTTCAACATTGTAGAAGATCTCATCACTGTTTGAATCCTCCATGTGCTACTTGCTTTGATATCCATCTTTTGACCCCATTTTTGCATGATTTATTAGCCTATTGTGCTTCTGTTTTTGGACTTTGGTAAGAACTGAAAATTGCCCTATTTTGACCCCCTCTTCATGTTTCATTAAGGGTCCTTTCCTGTTTGAGGCACCTTTTGTATACTTTGTGTGGTAGCTCTCTTTTTGACCTCATTTTTGCATGGTATTTTGAGCATATTTGTATACTGTTTTGGGTCTGGTACTAAACTGTAAAAGGTCATATTTTTTTCCCCTCTTCAATATTGTAGAAGGGCCCTTCTCTGTTTGGGGCCAGCATTTGTTAGTTGCTTCATTATCTCGCTTTCGGGGCCGTTTTTGCATGCTAATTTAGCCCTATTTGTGCCCACTGTTTGGCCTTGATTTAAACTGTAAATATGCTTGTTTCGGGGCTTCCTTACTTCTGTCTTTACACTTCATGTTAAAATTATGCATGCATTGCATAGCTATAGGTCATTCCGTATGCCTAATTTCATGTTTCGGGACTCGTCCCATGCATCGGGTGTCATTTTGCCATCTTTCGGGGCTGTTTTGCATCTCATTTTGCCTCTGAAATTTATATGCTAGTATGCCATATTCCATGTCCTTTCCATGTCTTGTTAGAGTGGCATTTCTTACCGTAGGTTCGGTCCTCGGTTTGCGTGCATGCGTGCACGCATCTCGAGTTGTCCCATTTTCATCTTATGGCCTCCTATGTGAGTGTGGCTGAGGTCAACTTGTATTGGTGTAAGCCCATCTTGCATTTTGTATGCCATGTTATAATGCGTTGTGCATGTTATGTTGTTGCAGTGCGTCATGCCTTGCATGCTTGTTCGCATACTCATATTGCATACTTAGCTCGCATGCTTAGGTTGCATTTGGCATGCATCCCTTGCCTCTTGATCAAGCATGATAGAGGTTGGGGCCTTTGATGTTTTGTGCTTGCATTCATTTGATATCAAAGTTGCTAACTTGGCTTTTGGGCCATCATGCATTGAAATGCGTGATTGATGGCCCGAGGGTCGAGGGCCATACTCCCTTGAGTCCATTGCATGATAGGGAGTGTGTCCGTGCATACATTTGTCTGAAAATTCCATGCCATACACTGCTTGCCCTCTGCTGCTGTCAATTACAGGTTCTGCAGGAAGTTTTGGTCGGTCGGTCGGCTAAGTACAGTGCCGACCGGCAAAACATTTGTGGCCGATATCTCCAAAGATGGCCGGTGATCATCCCATTCGGCCGGTGGTGTTTTTACTTGGCCGGTGATGCTTCCCAATGTCAAAAGAAGCAATCCTGAGACTTTGGCAATTTTCAGAGGGGTAGGGCAGTGTAAACAGAGGCAACAGTGCTATGGCAGTGAGTTTTCCAGGTGAAGCCAATCCGAGCATGCGTGCATCCCTCTTCCCGAGGCCTTTTACTGCTTTCCTTAGCTTAGTTAATTTGTTAATTAATGAGGTGGTCTGTAATCATTAATTAGCTTGTAGGTTAATTAAATTTGTATATTCTTTTGGTCCCTCCGAGTGAGGGCGTATTTGTAATAAGTGTGCGTAAGTTTGTGTATGTCTTCCAACCTCACGTCCTCTTCCCTTTTATTTACCTGCTTATGATGGTAGACTAGGGCATATTTAAATTAGCAAAACAGCATGACAGCATGTTTGCATCCCTACAGTTGTTTACATGCACCGGGCTCGGTACATCACGCTAACTGCATTGTACTTTAATTTCCAAATTGAATACGTGTTATTTGTAGCATTTCACATGCCATGTTTAGGATAGCCGAGCCTGTCTAGATTGCATTTTGCATGTGTTGCATTAGCCATCTTAACATGAACTAGGATCATGCATATGATTATTAACTAGTTTCTGTTTTGGCTTGGAGTACTCGGTGAGTTTTATGCTTTAGCATCCTTGCATGCGTGTGAGTGTTGCCATGAATAGCATGCTTACCATGAGGCTAATTGCTTATGTGATATAACTGCCTGAATGCCTGTGGGTGAAGGTTGGGTTACTTGGAGTGGAACAAATCATTGACTGTTTGTTTTAAGCCCACTAGATAGTGGCAAAATCATGTTTTCTAAGCCCACCCGAGGGTGGCAAATCCACGTCTTAGCCTACCTGCGAGTAGCACCATCAAACCATTTTCAAACAAACAAACATGAAATGTTTTTGTTCCAATTCAGGCGACCCGGTCTATACTTGTACGCTGTGCGCATCACATAGTAACCTAGGCTAATAACCAGAATAAGAACACACAATGTTTTCAAAAATAGATATCATGGTTAGTAGAGGCCGGTCTTTGACCGGGCGAGCGGGGGTACTCACGAAGTGACCTTCCCCAATCGTACCCAAGTTCCCGAGCCGAGGCAACTTTGGTGATGACGGACACGTGGCCTTTGGCACCGAGTCAGGGTTTCCTAAATTTCCCAAAAATAAAATATTTAGGTGGCGACTCTGTATCTGGCAAAGTAGTCCATGTTTGGCACTTCTTTCAAAAAATCTGTTTTCTCAAAACGATTTGCCGAATTTGGACTCTTTGGTTCAAGATTAAGAACCGTGACATCGAGTCCTTGAACTGTAGTAGACCCGCAAAACGAACGAAACGGGAGTCATCCTCCCGGGGCGTTCGGGGACGTCTACAGTGGCTCCCTGAACTGACTTGGATGTTTGTTCTGACTAAGCCGACTGATAAGATTGCTTCTGTCCCTGACCCATCTGTGAACCTCCTGACTGTCTAGACCCTGCCACACTTGGAGTCGCTACTTTCTATGAGCAGAACTTTTTCAAACGTCCCGGCTGACCACATTGATAACAAGATTGAGGCTGGCTCATATTCTGAGGTTGACCCTGTGGACGCATAGATTGGGACCGTGCTCAGCTTTTCTATCCGCACTTTACAGCCTTGTGACCCATTTGGCCACATCTATAACAAGCACCACTAACTCGGGTCGTACTTCCCAAACTTCCATCCATCATGGAACTAGAGGATTTGGCTTGTGGTGAAGGCGATTAGAAGGATGATGATGAACCCCTCGACCTCTTTGAAGAACCTGTGTCACCTCTAGTATCAAAATGTCCTGCTCTCTTTAATCTTTGTCTTGCCTCTTCAGCCTCTATAGTAATCTCCACATGAGCCGCTACTTCAACTAAGAGGTCATAATCACGTATCATATTACCAACCACCTTCATCAGAATTTTCGGTCTCAACCTTTTCTAAAATTTGAGGCACCTTTGTTCTTTCATTGCCACTAATTCAGGTGCAAAACGCGAGAGGCTAGTGAATTTGGCTTCAAACTCTGCCACTGGTGTATCTAATTGCAACAACTCTTCAAACTGCTTCCGCAACTGCTCCCTAGCCGTGGGAGGGAGGAATTTATCTTGGAAAGCTTGCACAAATGCTTCCCAAGTATGTTCAACCCTATGTTTTATGGATTTCCACCACTGCCCGGCCTCCCCCTTCAACGGGTAGGCCACTAATGCCACCCGCAATTCATTTTCTCGAATGTCTAAGATTGCAAAGGACTTGATTACTTGCTCCAACCACTCATCAGCTTTCATCGGATCAGGCTCGCCTCTATACTCGGCGAGATTAGAATGAAAGAACTCATTTTCAAAAAAGGAAGTTCTCGTTTCTCATTTAATGGTTCTAGCCGCTTGCTCGGCTCTTAATATCTCCATGGACTCCCGTAAAGCCCCTGTCATTTCCCTAGCCAAGGCCCCCATAGCTTCTTGGGCCGGTGGAAAGGGTATATTATTTTGGCCCATTTCTTATTCTTACGGAGGGATCTCGGGTTAGGCTGGAATGTTCCGGCCTCCCCGACGAGGTCTACCGCGAGCTCTAGCACGTCCAAACATCTATAAGAAGTAGAGACACTATTAAATTCAAGACCAACTTTCACAATCTAAGTGTTCCATTCTTAAACTTCACACTTATACACCTTGTAAACACACAAACTTCCACATAGAATAATCCAAACAATCACACATACAATTACATAAAAACACACAGGAGTTGTCCTCCTAAGATATTAGCTAATTCCATGGCAATCAAGGACCTCCAAGTGGAAAGAACAATGATCAAGTGCCTTGCCAAAAGGATTTCGATGAATGTAACGGACAAAAGCCATATCATAGGATTCTAACCCCATACCTACATAATCACATGAAAACACATAACACACAAGGCATCCTAAGCATTCCTTCCTAGCCTATGGACCCTATTGTCACACACGTCACTTCCCACAAGCTTCAGGTATTCTAACCTATGGCTCTGATACCATTTGTAATGCCCTGAAATTTTCCCACAAGAATATGCCAAGACAAATACTAGAATATACCCAAAAAATCATCTTTCTCATTGAACTAAGAGGTAAGAGATTACAATTCACCATGTACATTCCCACAATATTCGGAATTCGTATTCTAGTTCTATGAACTAGATGGCCTTACAAAATATAAGCCTCTAGGGCGTACAATATCAACAAAATAAATTAATAGTCTTGTTACAAAAATTCCAATTCAAAATAACAAAATACACATGAATCAACTTTTTTCAAAAGGGGCTACTGCTTGTTCCAATCCATTAGGGAGGTGGTACTTCGTCAACCCCTAAAAAATAAAATAGGGTTGAGCTATATGCCCAGCAGGAACACATTTAACCAAGTATTTAATCCCTTGAATAAGATTATGGTATCCTTGCAACAACACTTTATAAGGAAATTTATCTTCACATGTAGTCTTTAACAATCCTATAGATTCATAATAACCAAACCATGACAATCACTATTCATGTCATCAAGCACAACAATTAAACACTCACAACCATAGAAAGCAACCCATGAGTCCATCTGCAAGAGTCCAATTCAAAACACCCTTTTTCTTTGTTTTAAAAACCGCCCCCACATTTGCCGGCTATTTACGACAGGGAGTGGGCACCCAAAGAAAACCATCCATTTTTCCACTTTTGATGGCTATTATATAACGAGACTGTGTAGACACCCAAAAACATATTTCCCACATTCGTCAGGCGATAAGCCTAGGCAGGGCATTTGGGCACCTTTATAAACTTCCCACGCGGGTACCAACACAAAACTATATTTCCAAAACCGACTCTTACTTGAATTCATGCACAATTAACAATTCTTTCACATTTTATTCCATCAACAAACATCCAACATTACCAAAGAATTGAATACAACACAAGATTTAAATAAAAATAACATCCAAGCCACAATTCCTTTACTATATCAACATCCACATCTTTCAATATTTATTATTCACAATATTTCATGAATCAAAGGAAATTCCCTTCAATGTAGTGTTTTCAACTCAAATTGAGAATCTAGGGTTTTACCAAATTTGGGGGTTTTTCTCCTTCATCATAGATATGGGTTTTAACAACATTTATATGCAAGTTTTGAAAAAAGAGAGTAAATAAATTTCAAGTAAGGGTCAAGTAAAATGGTTTATTTATGTAAAACATATGATTAATCCAACAATACCCTCAAATTAACTCATAAGTCACAACCACACCATGAAATCTCTTCAAAACAAAGAAATACTAAGGTAAAAGTGTCCCTACCTCGAGTTGTGAAGAACAAAACTTAGAAAACCCAAAGTCGACAAAACCACAAACTTCTCGGATCAATAGAAAGTCCTTGCCACGATCTACACTCTTCCACAAAGGACCCAAGTCAAAATATGCTTCTAGATGAGTAGATCTAAGGATTTAGGTCAGAAAAAGTTGGGTTTAGAGAGAGAGAGAGAGAGAGAGAGACTCACGATTTGAGAGGAAGAATAAGGAGAAAATTATGAGAGATGAGTGTTTTGTGTCTATTTATAGTAGTAGAAAATAGCCCTAAGGTCAATAAAAATAAAAAGTCCAAAAACCCCCCACAAGTTGGGCCTATTCGGACCCAAAATTCTGGAAGAAAAAACAAAAAAAGCACGCAAGGGTCGACCCCTAGTGTGGGGGTGTTGACCCTTCAGCAAGAAAAGACAATGTTGGCAGCAAGCAAGGTGTCGACCCTTGAATAGGAAGGGTCAACAAGCATCATGAAGAATAAAGGGATTGAATGTAAAGGAAATAGCCTCTTATATTTGATTCTCCATGTTTGAGTACAAGTAGGTGTGATCAAGTTATGTTCATGGGTGTAAAGATCTAGTTCAACCTATTAGATTGTGTATGATTGTATTTGTTTAATTACATGATTTTTGAACCATGAATTGGCACTTAAAAGATCTAATTTAGACCTTATGAATGCTCACAAAGAATGGAGTTTTGTATGCATTTCGGACTCCAAACAGGGGCCAGACCGCATGTGCGGAGGCCATGGCCACACGTGCAGAGAAGAGGGAAAAAAAGGGTTTTCATTATGCTTTTGTGCGAGGCTCGAGCGGAATTGGGCCGCACGAGCGGCCAAGGTGAGCGCACGAGCGGCCACCCCTGTTTTAGCATGTATTGGGTAACTTTGAACAAGCATATCTTTGGCATTCGGACTCCTTTTGAGTGATTCTTGAGCCTAAAATCAAGCCCCGGAAGTCTAGTTTCCATTGGTGGTAATCTCACTCAAATTTAACTACAGAAATAGTTATGCCCAAATTATTGACAACTGTTCACTTTCTATTTACTAAATTTGTACCGTTTCTTCGCCTGAACCTTTCTCCTATCGATTCTCCTATTTTATGAGGCATGGATTATAACCTATGGAGGACTAATGAGTCTAAAACCATCATAGCTATTGGGTGAGGAATAAAAAGAGATTGGTTTTTTTCTCATAATCTGCTATGTGCATTACGTTTGTAGGTCAAGACGAGGACATCGTTCCACCACTATCAGAGACCTACCACTGTGAGTAGTAGTACTGTAATCGAACATTTACTTACCATTAATAATTCTTATTATTATTAACTTTTGTTCCTCCAAGTGATTATGGTAACATAGATGTTGATGGGAAATCGGTACAAACTTGTGTGAATATTGAAAGAGCTGGGTACATTGGTATGACTCTAGAACTACTCTGCATACCGGTTACATTTAAAGATTATCTGTAAGGTGCTACAATCTATAAATTACTTGTGATTCCGCATACGAATTGCATACAAACTATTAATGCTGTGAAGTTGGTTAACAGGAAGAAATCGTGAATGTAAGCCCGTGTACTGGGAACATGCCATTGAATGGGAACATGACTTTATATGATACTTTATACATGTTGCTTTATATGTTAGTAACCGTTGAGAAAGTATGCTAAATATCATATTAACTATGAATAACTCAATCCGAGGAAAGAATTGAATATCAATAATATTATTATGTGACCCACACTATGATGTGAATTATTCTGTTCTGTTTATCCATTCCGTTATGCTATGATATGAGATGAGTTGTTCGGTATAATCCGTTAGACCTATTAATTTCTGGTATGGAACAAAGTGCTGTACGGAACCAAGTGCTGCAATGCGAGCCACCTCTAGAATCCGTACAGCCACCTCTTGAGTCCATACATATGTGAACTGGGCTTAAAGCCGATGTGAAAGTTATGAGGCCTATGGCCGTTCTGTGAAAGTTGTGAGGCCTATGGCCGTTCTGTGAGGGCCAATCTGTGAATTTGTGAACCGACAAGACCATTCTGAACTTAAGACAGAATCAAATTAATCATATGCTCTCTTTATTTATATAAGCGTTGATACGTATCATAATTCAAGTTAAGCATTGAATTGTTTAAGTACTATTATTCACTGAGATTGTCTCACTCTATATTTTGTTTGATTCTGTAGGTAGCAAGTCTGGAGGTCAGCCTTGACCCTCGATGCTCATCCCTCTCTTGTCAACCTCTGTGTGTCCGGGCATTTAAATAAAGCCTACCCATTTTTGAGGAGTTTTGCTAAGCTTTTGACTCGTACGTTAATTGTCTATAATATGTTCCACTATTTTTGTTATACGCCCAAGCAAGGGGCGGGGTTTGTATGTGTATATGTAATATTCACCTTTCGATACACTGTTTGTGATCATGGTATGATAGTGGTCGCTCAATGGATGTAGTTTCTTTTTATTTCTTTTTATTTCATGTTATTTTATATAAATAATGCTTCCGTTCAAGCCCCATAACTTATGTTCATCGAATTAAGTGTCCGTTTCTGAAGTAGTCATGCCCAAACTTTTAGGGACGAGTTTGGAGCGTGACACCATCTCTCCTTACTTCAAAATTGTGCTACTCCTCCCTTTCTTATTGTTGTCAATGCTACTAATGGGTTTGGTATGTCTGTTATATTTGTTGGGTCTGTTCTACCATCTGCTATATCTATTGTCTCTATTCTATCTGTCCTTTATGTTCCTTAGTTATCTATCAGTTTATTATCTATCAGTCAGCTTGATACCTCTGGTTTTGATGTTATCTTTTCTTCTTATATCTGTTCTGTGCAGGATCGGATGTCTAAGTAGTAGATTGGGATCGACCGTCGAGTTGGAGACCTCTATGTGGTGGAGAGCTTGCATCTCCCAATGGCAACCTCTCTGACTGCCTTTTCCTCTTTTCAGTTAATTTCTATGACTAATCCTTTCTACTTGTGGCATTCTCGATTAGGGTATTTGTCTGCTAATCGATTACGGTCTTTAGCTCAGTCTAGTATATTGGGTAAAGTTTCTCTTAGTGAACTTACTAAATGTCGGGGGTGTAAACTTACCAAAATGATAGCCTTACCTTTTCATAAAAGTACTTCTATATCTGATACACCATTTTTTTTAGTTCATATTGATGTTTTGGGACCTTCTTCTATTCTCACCAAAGGGGGTTCTGCATACTATGTATCATTTATTAATGACTGCACCCGTTACACTTGGGTTTATCTTATGACTCATAAGTCTGACTTCTACTAGATATACCGTACTTTCCAGTCTATGGTCACTACACAGTTTTGGTCTACTATTAAATTGTTGTGGTGTAACTTGGGTGGGGAATACTTTAAAACTGAATTCTGTGAACATTTAGCCAAATTCAGTACTAATCACCAAACTTCTTGTATTGATACACTTGCCTAAAATGGTCGAGCTGAGCGTAAACACCATCATCTCCTTGAGACAATTAGGTCTCTCCTTCTCTCTGCCTCCATTCCGGCTCCATTTTGGGATGAGGCAGTTCTTATTGCTACGTTTCTTCTCAACCGTATACATACCCCTTTTATCTAGTCAGTCTCCTTATAAGGCTTTGTTTTCTCAACTTCCTAATTACTCTCTCCTTCGTGTGTTTCGGTCTGCTTGTTTTGTCTTTTTACCCCGTAAAGATAGCACCAAACTTAGTGCCCGGCCTGTCCTATGTGTCTTTTTTGGGTTATAGTCTCACTCAGAAAGGTTATCGCTGTTATGACCCTATTTCTCGTCGCCTTTATGTCTCCCGCCATGTTGCCTTTCTCGAACATCTACCTTACTTTCAGCTTCCTCCGCGCACCACCCCAGTTTTCAAAGAGGATTTGGTTCATATTGATCTGTTTGCTTTTGAGGTCTCATCTGATGAGTACATCTCCACAATTCTCCCTGAGCTTGTTCCATCTTCTCCTCTTACTTCACCTCTGGCTACTTCTCCTTCTTCGGTTTCTTCTCCTCTTCTATTATTAGTTTATTCTCGTTGAAAGGCTCCTCCTCCACCAATTGTCTCTGCTCCTGTTGCTGATCCTCATGCTTTGATGACTCTGATCTTGTTGCGCACCGATATCTTATTCGAGCACGCCATCCTCCAAATAGGTTAGGTTGGTCTAAGACATGTTTTTCTGCTTCCTATCGTACCTTTTTGCCTGCTATTCACTCTTTTTCAGAACCTCAGTCTTACAAGGAGGCCTATTGGGATCCACATTGGGTTCAAGCTATAGAGGATGAGTTGTTTGCTTTATAGAAAACTAGTACTTAAGAGCTGATTCCTTTACCTACTGGCAAGAATCTGGTTGGTTGCAAATGGGTCTACAAAGTGAAGACTCATTTTGATGGTTCTCTTGAGTGCTACAAAGCTCATCTGGTTGCCAAAGGTTTCTCATAGGAGTATGGTGGACCTTCGCTCCTATCGCCAAGTTAACTACTGTCCGTACTTTGATCTCTATCGCTACTGTTCGTTCTTGGCCTCTTTATCAGATGGATGTTAAGAATGCTTTTCTTACTGGCCATCTCACTGAAGAGGTTTACATGTGTCCTTTTCCTGGCCTTCACCATTCCTCTGGACAGGTTTGTCGTTTTCGGCGTGCTTTGTATGATTTGAAGTAGTCTCCTCATGCTTTGTATGATCGCTTTCATACTGCTGTTACTGAGCTTGGGTTTCATCCTTATGCCCAGGACTCTGCTTTATTTCTTTTCCACACCTCTGCTAAATTTTTTGCATTATTACTGTATGTGGATGATATGATCATCACTGGTTTTGATTCTTTTGCTATATCTGAGATCAAGCAGCATCTTTTTCGCACCTTTAAAATGAAGGATCTGGGCCCGTTGCGGTATTTTTTTGGTATTGAGGTAGTTTCTTCTTCCAATGGCTACTATTTATCTCAGGCCAAGTATGCCAATGAGGTTATTCATCGTACCGGTCTTACTGACACTAAGATTTCTGATACCTCTATTAAGCTTAATGTAAAGCTCAACACTACTGATGGTGTTCTTCTGGATGATCCTACTGTATATCGAGAGCTTGTAGGTTGCTTAGTCTATCTAACGGTTACTCATCCTGATCTTGCCTATGTTGTTTATGTGGTTAACTAGTTTGTTTTTGCTCCTCACTCTACACATTGGGCTGCATTGGTTCAAATTCTTCGCTATCTCCGAGGTACTATGTTTCAGCGTTTACTATTGTCCTCTACTTCCTCTCTGGATTTGGTGACATATGTTGATTCTGATTAGGCTGGTGATGTTACTGATCGCAAGTCCACATCTAATTTCTGTATGTTTCTTGGCGCTTCCGTGATCTCTTGGAAAAGCAAGAAACAAACTATTGTTGCTTGCTCTACTGCCGAAGCTGAGTATTGTGCTATGGCTCATGCTACTGCTGAAGTTGTTTGGCTTCATTGTCTTCTCTCTGACTTGGGCGTCCCTCAGTCTTCTCGGACCTCCCTCTATTGTGACAACCATCGTGCTATTCAAATTTCACATAACATTGTCTTCCATGAGTGGACTATGCATGTTGAAATTGATTGTCACTTTGTTTGTCAGCATTTGCAATTTGGCTCTATCTCGCTCCTTTTCATCTCTTCGGCTCTGCAATTTGCTGATTTCTTTACCAAGACTCACACCATTGTCCGGTTTCAATTTCTTTTTGGAAAACTCTCAGTGTTTTCTACTAAAACACCTCGCGTTTGAGTGGAGGTCTGAGAATATTGTGTATATATGTATATATGGTAGTGTAGTGTGTATATATTATGAGAGATTGTGAAAGATTGGGTGAATATTTTTGTTTCCTTTTTAGTCTTAGGATTAGGAGTACTATATAATCAGATGTATCCTTTGTATTTTGACACAATTGAATATACAGTTCTTATTCAAAAATCTTACAGTTTCCATGTTGATGCTGGAGATAAGAATGTTGCAGTACCCCCTAACATAAACATACACACACCATCCCCATTATTTTTTGTTGCTTTCTCTTGTTGAACCCATCATTAACACCACTACCCAAATTGGGAATAACAATAGTCGGCACCCTTTACTATTTTGGGTAGATTTTAAATTTTCCAAAGTGTCAACCCAAGGAATAGAGTTGCCACATAATTACATATAGAACATTAACTATATAAAATAGATGATAATATAAGATAGAGAGAGTTTGGTTTTGATTTTTATTCAAGTGATAATTGTTGGTGGAATTTTATGGCAAGTGTTTTAGTCTTGAGAATAGTACATGTGGTTTTGTGTTTTTATCAACTTGTAGTGTCTGTAAATTTTGGGCGATTGATAGAATATTTTGATGTACTTCAAGAATGACATCATATGTTTTTTTTTTCTTAAACCTACATTTATTTTTCTACTTTCACCATCGCTATCTTATTTTGGAACCGTTCCACAATTATATGTTTCAAGATTATTTTCTAGAAATCCAAACCACAACTTCATTGTTATGTTTCCAATCTTTTTGCTTCCTGCTTATTTTTACGATTTTGCAATGGATAGTCTATTATGGTTTTGTTTTTGTTCAAGTGTTCTATGGTTATTCTAGCTTGCATGTGTGCACACATACTGGCAAGGCCAAGTATAGCGTTAGGTGGGTTTTTTATTTGAGATTTATCTCTTATTGCCAAAGTACTCCTGCCTTTTGCCAAGTCAAATGACTATTAATGGGGAAAAAAATTGTCCTTCTAAGATTAAGTGAGGAAACTTGACTTGGGCAATTATGTTTATTCACTAGAAGAATTACCTTGGAAACAAGCATCCTAATAGAAATTGAAAGTTAGAAACATATTTTATGAACTATTACTCAAATTGAATTTTTTTGATCTGTCCTTTCATAATTCCAATTCCATTACAAGATTGTATATAACTTTTTGTATAAGATCAATGTATTTGCATTACTTCTGGAGGCTTTAGTCTTACTAAAAGGGAAGCTAGTGTAATTATGCTAAACTTGTAAGGTTTATTGTAATTTACCAAATTAACTTGTGAATGAATGACTCTGATCCATGATAATTAATTGATCTTTCCTTTGGTTATGCTTGAAGAGTTCAATCGCAGGGTCACATGAAAAAAAAAATGTAAAAGCCTTCATATTACTAAATTTTTGTCTTGTATTGTCTTTAAGGTTGAGATTTTTTAAGTTGGTAAAATATACAAAGCAGGGATGTCTCTCCTTGTTATTTACACATAAAATGAATTTGCCTCTACTAGCTTTGACAAAGAGTTTGCAAGCGAAGAAATTTCGCATTCACGACAGAGAGTTATCTCCTTTGTCGTTGAAAATGATTCAATCCACTCGGTTCATCGTGGCTTTTATGCCTGTTGAAATTAGTTGCACAAGGTTTGATTGCTTGCATGTGAGTTTTTTTGTTGAGGGTTGAGTGATCTTAGCACTATATTTCTTTGCTTGAGTGCTTGTTTTGGGATTTTGGGGCACTTGATCTCTTTCTATGAGATTTTGTTTCCCTAGCCTTGTGTGTGGGTTAAGTGATGTAAGCCCTATATATTTTGTGTCATGTGTTTTGTGAAAAGTGAGCTCTTTTGATATCGTAATTTTTATTTCTCCCATCTATGTGCTATGTAGGCTATGCTGGTACATTAATAGAGATGTTGAGGGTTGAGTGTTGTGAGTTTCATATGTTAGCTTCTTTAGTTACTTAGATTCTATTAAGGGTTGAGTGATGTGAAGTCTTCATATTTGGGTTGAGTTATGGTGAGCTAGCTTTCTAACTGTTTGTTATGCAGCAGGTTGTTAAGCTGGTACATATGTGAGGGATTTTTATTGTTAAGGGTTGAATGATCTTAGTCCTATTTTTCTTCGGTTAAGTGTTTGTTGTTGAGGAGTGACCATTGGTTCAATGGTAAAACCTTGGCCTAATAAGCTTGAGGTTATGGGTTCGAGTCTCGGGATAGTCACTTTGTATACTATGCCAAAGATTATGTGTGTACCTATCTTTCCCCTCCCAAACACAAATTAATGTGTACTATTTGGGCATTATTTTTTGTTTTGTTTTGTTTAGTTTTTGTTTTTTTGTTTTTTTTTTTCTTCTAGTGTTTCTTGTAGGCTTTTGGGGCAGCTTGATTTTCTTCCTATGAGAGTTCTTGCTTCCCTAGCCTTGTGTGTGGGTTGAGTGATGTAAGCCCTATAGATATTATTGAGTTATGTGTTTGGTTGCTTGATTGTTCTCTCTCTCAAGCTGGTTTTTGTTGTGTTCTGTCTTTGCCTCAGGTTTTGTTGATTATTTTGGGTGTTTAGAGATTAATCTACACTGGATTCTATTGCTGCCATTGGTGGCTTCTTGTATCTGTGTCTATGTTGCTTGCTGCTTTTGTTGTTTGCTACTTCTGCTGCTTTTGACTGTTGCTAGTTGCTACTGTCAGAGATGTTTTGATGTCCTACCATTGCGGGTTATGTAAGGGACTTATTTTTCTTATCTTTTTGGTGATTTCTTTGCTTACCCATTGCTGGCTGTGCATGGGGTTATCCTTCTTTGTTTTGTCCTGCTATCCCCTAATATATCATTCCTGAACAAGAGGACATAGTATTCTTCCTTAGTTAGAATATGTGTATTTTCTACTTGGTTCCTTGCTTTTGGCTATTGGATTTTAATGGTTTTTTCAAAATTGACCTTTTAGGCTTCTATTTGGGCAAGCTCCTTGTCTTTGTCTTAACATTGTAGCTGGTGTTTTTTTGCTTTTCCATTGTGGGCTATACAAGGGTTATCCTCTTTTCCGGTAGCCTGAGTTCTGGTGCCTACTTTTGTGTTTTGATCTGTCTAAGCCAGGTCTCCATCTAGTTGCTGTGGCTATTGCTGCTGTATTTCCAAATAGGTTGTTGTGGCTATTGCAGTTGTTGTTTGGTTGTGTAGACATGCCCGAACGTCACGGCTCCGCGCACGAAGGCGCGACATTGTTTTGTTCATTAGCTACTACAGTTCGGACTCAATGTCACGGTTCTGAATCTAATCTCACAAAGTGCAATGTGAGACGATAAATCACCAAAGAGTCCAAATCTGGCAAATCGTTTTGGAAAACTAATTTTTATAAAGAAGTGCCAAACGTGGACTGCTTTGCCAGATACAGAGTCGCCACCTAAATGTTTTATTTTGGGGAATTTAGGAAACCCTGACTCATGCCTAAGGCCACGTGTCCGTCATCACCAAAGTTGCCTTGGCTCGGGAACTTAGGTACGAGAGGGGAAGGTCATGCAATGAGCACCCCCGCTCGCCTGATCTAAAGATCGGCCTTTACTGACATGGTATTTTGTTTTTGAAAACACATGCATTCTTATTCCAATTTATTAGCCTAGAATTACTATGTGATGCACACAGCATACAAGTATAGACTAAATCACTCAAATTGGAACAAAACACCTCATGTTTGTTTGAAAATGGTTTGAAGATGCTACTCACAAGTAGGCTAAGACGTGGATTTGCCACCCTTAAGTGGGCTTAGAAAACATGATTTTGCCACCTCAAGTGGGCTTAAAACTCGCATTTCGATGAATTGTTCCAATTCAAGCAATCCAACCTTCATCCAAAGGCATTCATGCAGTTAAACACTTAAGCAGTCAGCCTCATGGCAAGCATGCTATCATGGCAACACTCACACTCATGCAAGATGCTAAAGCATAAACAATTACAGTGTACTCCGAGCCAAAACAAAAGCTAGTTAGAAATCAATGCATGATCCTAGCTATGTTAAAATACCTAATGCAACTAAATAGGCTCGGCTATCTAAAATGGCATATGAATGCGACAATTGATACATGTATTCAAATAGGTATTGAAATACAATGCAGTTTGAATGATGCGCCGAGCCTGCGGCATGCAAGACAAATGAATGGATGCACGCATGCAAACATTAGGATACTAATCGAAACATGCCCTAAAACTAACCATCGAAAGCAGTTAAGTAAAAGGGAGAGAGACGTGGGGTTGGAAGACATTCACACACTCACGCACACTTATTACAACAGTTGGCCCTCTCGACGGAGGGTCCGAATGAATAATACAAACCAACTAATTAACTAACTATCCTAGCTAATTAATTATTACACAACCGAATTGAAACAAATAGCTATACTAAGCTAAATGAACATTACAAAATCAATCAAACGATTAAATTACACGAACAAATCATGAATACTGAAATGGCCTCGCGGGCGATGAAGAGATGCATGCTCGGTCGGCTTCGCTCGGAAATCCATTGCCATGCCTCATGTTGCCTCTGTTTGCACTGTTCTGCACCTTTGAAAATTGTGCAAATCTCCAAAACACCTCTGCTCCACCCTATGGACATGCTGAGAGGTCATTGGCTAAGAGGTATGGCCATCGGCTAAGGGATAGAGGTCATCGACCAATTTTGAGGCTATCGGCCAAATATTTATAGCCGATCGGCACACCAGATAGCCGATCGGCCATCTCTTCCTGCAAACTCTCCTTTCTACTGCAACAGAGCACAAACAGAGGCATGGCAATGTATTTGCGAGAAAATGTTTGTACAACCACATTCCTTATCATGTTTGAAGCTCAAAGGAGTGTAGTGCTCAACTCTCGAGCCATCAATCACACACTTCGATGCATGATGGCCAAAGAGGCCGAATTGCACAAATCAATATGGATGAAATGCACAAAAACACATAAATGCCATAACCTCTATCATGCATGATCAAGAGGGTCGGCGACCGAGAATTAAGGCACGTTTCATCACTTCAAGTATGAAACGTCCCTCGTTCCTCGTGTTTGGCTTGACATCCAAACCAAACACAATGCAATGCATGCACAACTTAACAAAGCTAATGGCATGCAAACAATACAATGGAACCTAAACATGTAAACAACATGACATGCAACAAGTATGCAACAATGTTATGTAATGCAACTATCATGCAACAACATGCAATGTACCAAGCATGCAACGACATGCAATGTACTAAGTGATGCAACAACATGCAATGCGACAAGCATGCAACAACATGCAAAATGGACTTAAACTAAAATGGACAGATCTCAATCATGCCTAAATCAGTGGCCAAAACACCAAAACTAAGGCACCAAAAGGCAAAACATGCATGCACACATATTGGTCCACAAGCTAGGCAACAAGAACACAACCCTTAGAGGCACTCAAAGGATGACAAAAGTGGAAGTGTAACAACACTATAAGCTCTGAAATTAAGTATGGAATGATGCCAAATCAACCAAGCAAGGCTAGTATTGCATGCAAGAAAGCTCAAAGCTTGAAACTAGCATAGGAACTTGTACCAAAGCCACATGAATCAAACCCCAAAGGGCCAAGCACAGCCAAAACAGTTCTAGATCATGCCAAAATGAGTCTAAAACATGCATGGGCCAAAGATAAAACAAACCAACATAAAGGGCATAAGGCATGATGCATGCAAGGCCAACAAAGAGAGTTACACTACACCTACCAAGCCCAAGCATGGCATGACTTAACCAATAAAAATCAGTTTATGGCATGTCAAAATAAGCCCAAAAACCCACTGAGATGACATCCCAAAAGCTTAAGCAATAAGACATGCATAATGGCTCATGTTTAAGGCTTAAAACACAAACCTCCCAATGCATGAAAAATGTGACAAATGTGAATGCATAACCACACTAGATGCACTGAAATCACATATGAAATGATGCCAAATCATGAAAATGGTCTAAGCAATGCATGCTAGTGACTTGGACACTCAAAGCTAACAAGCTAGAATGCACTATGGCTATACAAAGCAATGTATGCATGACTAAAACAACATCAAACAGAGCTCAATCATGGTAAAACATTAGGGAAAACTTCTTTAAGTTAAGCCAAAACATGCAAGAATGATGATCCAAACACAAGATGCATGTTAAGGCAATAGAGAGGATTGCACTACAAGTGCATGGTGCATGCAAGAGGCTATCAAACCAACCTTAGATAGAGGTATATCATGCTGAAATAAGGTCTAATACATGCTAAGATGAAGCCAAAACAAGCTTAACGAACATGTTATTTTTATGAGCCATCAATACACGCATATGAGACATAAGGAGAGGGGATGACCCTCTCCTATTTGGGACCTCAAAACACCATTTCCACCACTGAAAATCCTCTAGATTTCAGTAGTGAGAAGGCCAAAACAAGGTGGTCCCAATAGCTTAAAAGGAAGGCATAAGAACAAGACCAAACAAGGCCTAAGAGGTGGTAGACAACCCCCAATACAAAAGTGACCTGAAACAAACATTACAAGCATGAAAAATCAGAACTTTTTACAGTAGAAAGTTAAGCCTAAATCAGCATGCAAATAGGTCCAAAAGCTTAAACCAAAACAAGGGTTTAAAGGCTAGTTGACTCACCCTTGAAGAACACCTTCAAGAACACAACTCCAGCACTCTTTTCTGACCAAAACCAGTCCAAAAACACTAACACCAGCTCCTAAGTACCTCAGCAACAAAAGGATGGTGTTATAGTAGGTGCTTTAGTGCAAAAGTATGAAGAAAATGCACTTTTGAGCACAAACTAGGGTAAATATGGAGAGAAAGGTAAAATATAGAGAGAGAGTGATATATGTTTTGTATATCAAGATTTCAGAACCTCTCGAAAGGGAGAGGGGTCTCCCTTCTTATAGAAATTCAATTCTCAAGCTTGTTGAACAAGCTTGAGTCTTGATTTAATCCCTCCATACACGTGTATGGAGGATGAGATCTGTGCTTACCAGCTGTCACAGCTAGCACAAAAATATCTACAAAAGCAGGTTGAAAGGTCTCGGCCAAGAAATATGGCCAATCGACCAAAAAGAGTGCCGATCGACCAAAAAGAGTGCCGATTGGCCACCACTTATGGCCGATGGCAAGAAAACAAGGCCGATGGCACAAGGCCTTAGCTGATGGGTTGTAGGGATGGCCAACAAGCCACCCTCTTCCCTCAAAAGCAAAAACCACAAGTCCTTGGTCCACAACCAAGCACAAAACAAGCAATTTGAGAGATCCTAAGGCAAGGCGCACAGCCGAGACCTTCGGGAACTCAAAACGAACATGAGCATGGATGGTCATCGAGTGTTCAAACGATGACGTCCAAGTCTTGAGGACGATCAAAAATGGGGTGTCTACAGTTGCCTCTCTTTGACAGAACTCGAAAGTCATAAGATGACGGGAGTGAATGTCAAAGCCCAGAGACGACCCATTTTTGACAAGGCCGAAGACTTAGACAAACATACAAGATAAGAAAGATATGCGCCTGCAGGCAGGAGCAAGATGCAAATGACATGCACAACGCCGAACATAACTTATGATCATGCAAAGAGAGCTATAATGAAGCATTTATGCAAAATAAATACAATAGTTTAAACAAGCGAAAAAGAAAGAATAGTCCTACACATTCCAACAGAAATGATGTAAGAAAATTATGCAATTCTCACTGCGTCTCACGCAGAGAAGACTAAAAGCGATTACCGAGAACACCCGGAGTCTCAAACACAACATCTCTTAGCATATCCCACACTGGAGAGGAAAGGACTGTGCAAGAAAGCAAAGTCATCCAAACGCGTGTCAAATGCGAGAGGAGGGAGATACGTCCAAACACATGCAAATGCGAGTGGAGAAGGGTTACGCAAGAAAGCTCGCTGCACATAACAGTGCGAGTACGTCCAAACGCGACACGCGAGCGGAGAAAGGTTGCGTAGGAAAGCGCGATGCACATGAAAGTGCAGGTACGTCCAAACGCAGCACGAAAGTGGAGAAAGGTTGCGCAAGAAAGTGCGATGCACATGAAAGTGCGGGTAAGTCCAAACGCGGCACGCGAGTGGAGAAAGCTACGTCCAAACGCGACACGCACGAGTGGAGAGAGGTACGTCCAAATGCGACACACGCGAGTGGAGAGAGATACGTCCAAACGCGACACACGCGAGTGGAGAGAAGTACGTCCAAACGTGACACACGCGAGTGGAGAGAGGTTGCGCAGGAAAGCGCGATGCACATGAAAGTGCGGGTATGTCCAAACGCGGCACGCGAGTGGAGAAAGGTACGTCCAAACGCGACACACGCGAGTGGAGAGAGGTACGTCCAAACGCAACACACGCGAGTGGAGAGAGGTACGTCCAAACGCAACACACGCGAGTGGAGAGAGGTTGCGCAGGAAAGCGCGATGCACATGAAAGTATGGGTACGTCCAAATAAGACACGCGAGTGGAGAAAGGTTGCGCAGGAAAGCGCGATGCACATGAAAGTGCAGGTACGTCCAAACGCAACACGTGAGTGGAGAAAGGTTGCGCAGGAAAGCGCGATGCACATGAAAGTGCGGGTATGTCCAAACGCGGCACACAAGTACAGAAAGGTTGCGCAGGAAAGCGCGATACACATGAAAGTGCGAGTACGTCTAAACACGGCACGTGAGTGGAGAAAGGTACGTTCAAACGCGACACACGCGAGTGGAGAGAGGTTCTAGTTAAACTGAACCGGGACTTCTCTTGAATGAACTCTACATACAATATCGTGCCCTGCATAAGAAAGGAATTCAACAGGTACAATATAGTAGAAACACATGTTCAATCGTTAGATCAAGATATCATTTCAACATGAGATAAACGCATGCATATACATTGCGAGTGAGAAGGTGCATAGCAATGCAAGTGAAAAGATGCAAAATAATGCAACTAGAACTAGCATAACAATGCAAGTAAAACATGCGCGACAACGCAAGGAACGGGTGCATAACAATGCAAGTGAAGCATGTGCGACAACGTAGGCAATGTGTATAACAATGCCAGAGAGGCATGCGCGACAACGCAAGCCAAGTGCATAAACACATGTAAGTAAAGCATGCGCGACAACGCAAGCAATGTGCATAACAATGCGAGAGAGACATGAACACATGTAAGAAAAGCATGCGCGACAATGCAAGCAATGTGCATAACAATGCGAGAGAGGCAGGAACACATGTAAGTAAAGCATGCACGACAACGCAAGCAATGTGTATAACAATGCGAGAAAGGCATGTGCGATAACGCAAGTGGTGTGGTGCATAAACACATGTAAGTAAAGCATGCACGACAATGCAAGCAATGTGTATAACAATGCAAGGAAATGCATAAACACATGTAAATAAAGCATGCACGACAACGCAAGCAATGTGTATAACAATGCGAGAAAGGCATGCACGACAACGCAAGTGGTGTGTGCATAACAATGCAACAACAAAGAGAGGAACATATTCAATGTAAGCATGGTAAAGGCATGTGTGGGGAAGTGGTTTGAAAATACTCTTCGAATCCTGGAAGACGCCAATGATCCTCAGCTAGTCACCTGCAAAGATACAAATACTCCGGTCGGGGGTGCCGGAATTAGCACTCCGACGGACACGTTAGTTCTTCTACTCAAGAAAGCTTGTTCACTAAGTTTTTTAGAAGTGATTCTTACATACCTTTTCTAGTCCATTGCCACTATATTTATACTCGTTTCTTCTGATCCTTGGGGCCAGGGCCTACTTTTTCAATCATTATTTTTTCCAATATTCGGCTCTAGGGATCCTTCCCCATTCGGCCTATTTATCCTATTCGGCCCCTTATTCTTGCGGGATATCTGCCGGCTAGCGTCTAGCTTCTAAAATATACCTCCTTTATCCTTGCCAATTATTCGGCTACCACAATTGCCCTCCGAACTCCCTGTTGACGGCAGTCAATCGGCGTGTTTGGTTCAGAATTTGAGAAGTTTAGCGTCAGGCGGCTTCGCGTGCCCCAATATATGTCAGGAGGCACGCGCCTTTTTGCTCATCATTACGCTTTCCTGCTCTATTCATGTGTATCTCAGCATTTATTGCGATTTGAAACTTTGGTCCTTTCGGATTCACATTTCGTCGATTTTCTGAGACTTTTGGATCGCCAGTGCATATCCCTCCGTGACTCGCGTCTTCTGCAACTTCTTCCTGTCTTCCCTTGTCTCATCTGTTCTTCGTAAGTTTTCCTTATCCCTTCTTTGTAATCCTATTTTCTGTTTGCTATTTTAGCTTCGGCGAATATTTAGTTCTCTGCTAAGATGGCCAAACATTTGAAAGACCTCCTTTCTGAGGATCGCATCTCCGGTTTCCGGCAACATTTTTCTATTCCTGACGACGTCCATTTATCCCTTGTAACGGACAATGCTCTCGACATGGAGAGGGAAGATCAAAACACGATCGTATTCCCTCTTTTATCCATTGCGGAGGGCGGGGTTCGTTTCCCCCTACACCCACTCCTTAGGGTCGTTCTCCGCTATTGGGGTTTGATTCCTTCTCAACCCAATGTAAATTTCTTTCGAATCATCATGGGGTTTTAGAGTTGAATCGACGCCTTAGGATTAACCTTGGGATTCCGGCCATTCGGCATTGTTACGCCTTAGCCAAATCCTCCGGTCGGCTGGGGGGATATTTTCTCAGGGCCAAAGATACTGACCATCACTTGGTGACTATGCTTGCCAGTTCTGGTAAACGGTTGACGACGTGATGGTCAACGTCCAGGTAATTGGGAGTTCGCTGAAGGGGAGGATCGCTTGGACCCTGTTCCCAGACATAAGGGCGACCCAGGTTGCCACGCAATGTCTTGTTTGTTGGTCTATCTCTTATTCGGCTCTTTTCTCTAAATCGCTTTTCATCTTCTGCAGGTAATAGGTTGAAGAAAATTCTGACTTCGGTTGACGACGCGGTTCTTGGGGAAATCAAGACTGCACTCACATATTTCGGCCGTCCAAACGTACAACAGCAAGGGAGAGCCGCCCATATTCTCCTTCGGTACGAACCCACTTACACTACTTTCTCAGCTGCAGATAGCATTCCGATTCCAGTCGGCAATCAACAGCTCTCGGCCCTTATCTTCCCGAGCTTCAAAAACCTTAGGCAGATCGGTCTCGTAGCTTCTGATTCGGGGGAAGACGCCGAGCCGACCGTTGAGGTGGTTGCCGATCCGGCTGGGGGGTCTACTGAGAGAGTAGTAGAGGGCGACGAGGCCGTACGCTCGGCATTTGAAGCCACCGAGCCATCCGCCTCAGGACGAACAGATTTCTCTTCCGGGGATATTTTTGCAAATTTGGGGGATCTACCCGGCGATTTCTTTGAGGGTATGGCGAAGGAAAGCCTAACGCAGATGGCACGTAAAAGAAATGCGGAGCGGATGGCCGCCCGAAAGAAGGCTGAATGCGCCGCATCAGATCCCAGCTTGATCAAGCCGTTCGTACCCGTTTCGGAGGGGACAGTGATTGTTGTGTCTGATACGGAAAAAGAGGGTGGAGAACAGGCCGATGGGGAACGGCCGATTCCGGAGCAAGGCCAAAAGCGCGGTGCCGAGGGGGAAGCGAGTTCAGAAGCTGGCCCTGGTAGGAAACGGCCTCGGCTTGAAGAACCAGACGTGGTCGCTCCGTTCGTTATTCAGCCAAAGATCAGGGATATGCCGATTTTATCCGACGCTTCGGCCATCGAGGATCCGGCCGTGGCTCTGAGCTTGGCGGCTTCGATTTCTCTGCCGGCTGACAACAAAGCCTTCGGTGCCGTGCCTGATATTATGGCCGTTGCCCTAACTGCTCAATCGGCACTCCTGGTAGGTCACCTTCATTTCGCTCTTGTTTGTTAAAGGCGTCTAATCATACCGAATTGTTTTGCAGACGGTCGGAAGGATCACCGACTTGGGTCGCCGCCTGCGTGATGCTCTCGGGAGAATTGACCATTTGCAAACAGAGGTGCAGGGTCAGAAAAGTAGGGCCGAGTTCGAAATTATGAGAGCTGAAATGGAGAGCGCGAGAGCCGAAGCGGAGAAAGAGAGGGTTCGCGTCGCCGAACAGCTTCGTGTTGATGCTGAGGGTAGAGCAAATGCGAGCGAGGAATCGCTCAAACTTTCCAAGGAAGCACTTGCTGAAGCGGAAGCTCAGTTAGAGGAGCTTAAGGCGGCCCGCGAGAAAGCTGAATCGGAGGCCTTTGAAGCAGGGAGGGGCGCCGCTCTGACAGAATATGTTGAAGAAGTGTCCAAGTTTGAGAATCGCGGGTTCAAACATGGGTGGCTTAAAGCCCTTGCCGCCGCTGAGGTTACATTGGACTTGCCGATTCCTTATGAGCAGGTGGATGTTGAGCCACTTGAATCCGATACCGACAAATGATCTGGGGGCCGTTTACTGAGCAGGCATCTTTTTGTTTTTGTTTTTCTTCTTTTGGATAGTGCTTTGTTGGTTCAGGGTAGTTTTCATGTATAAATTGGTTAACATCTGCGCGCAATTTATTGATGAAAATTTCCTTGTAATTTTTGCTCTACCATCACACACTTTGTATAAAAGAGTTCTGTGGTTTAATTTTAATGAAAGAGTTCTGTGTTTGTCAATGCATTTGGTAAAATGGGATTGCATGTACTGTGGGGAAACCCTGATTTGTGAATCTGCCCTTGCCCCAGGGGGTTCATAAAAAGAATTCTAGCTCTGAGTCGACTTGTGAGCCGGCTGGGGTATTTGGTCCGAGTGATTTTATTTAGAACTCTTCTAAACAAGCCGTACATAGAATATCGTTTGTCCAAACTTTAGTTGTTTTTTTTTTTTTTTTTTTTTTTTTTTTTTTTTTTTTTTTTTTTATACTTGAATCTGAAGTCGCTAACCACTGAAGGTAGAGAGGGAAAGATTGGTCAATATCTGGGTTCCTGCAGATTCAATACATATCCCATCAAAATCACCATTTGCAATTTCACTGCCTACTGATCTTCGGCCCTTAGATTAACGAATCTGCCCTTGCCCCAGGGGGTTCATGATAAGAACTCTGGCTCTGAGGAATCAATTCGTGAGCCGGCTGGGGTAGTTTGGCCAAACAGATTGATGAATCTGCCCTTGCCCCAGGGGGTTCATGATAAGAACTCTGGTTCTGAGGAATCAATTCGTGAGCCGGCTGGGGTAGTTTGGCCGAACAGATTGATGAATCTGCCCTTGCCCCAGGGGGTTCATGATAAGAACTCTGGTTCTGAGGAATCAATTCGTGAGCCGGCTGGGGTAGTTTGGCCGAACAGATTGATGAATCTGCCCTTGCCCCAGGGGGTTCATGATAAGAACTCTGGTTCTGAGGAATCAATTCGTGAGCCGGCTGGGGTACTTGAGCCGAATAGATTGTCTTGCCGTCAACTTAGTCGGCGTCAGGCGATTGGGTTTCGCGATTAATGAACTTGCCTCGATCGTGCTGCCTCTGCGAGTGTTAAATGATCAAAGGTATAGCTTTTAAGAGTCTGGTAGGTATCTGATTCAGACTCCTGAGAGAAAATCTATTGTACGAATGTCGAACAAACTCTTCTTTAACAGCAAAGGGGAAGCCAAGACATTGGCTGAGCTTGGCGTGATATGAATCAAAGTGAACACCGTGGTGCACCCTTGCGTGCTGGGAGTAAGAGTTCTATGGGTCGACAGAGGCGTCAATCTCCTCGATGTCGTAGTAGGTCGCCCAGACGGGATAGGCAGTCCCAGGGGAGATCGCCACACGCCCAAGTCGAAAGGAGATCAGACGCGAATCCGCGCCCATTAAGTTTTGCAGTATTTGTGAGGAATAAACCCATGACGGACGCGGACTCGATCGTTCAGATCCAGACGTGGCGGTCGAGTTTGCTCGACAAATATTTCCTCCGGAAGTGCAGCAGTCAATGGTCGGTCGTCAGGACTACGAAGTATTTCGCGAGGGCATTCATGGGGCGGTGAAAGGGCTCTATACGGCTTACGAAGTCGGCATGCGATTGCGCGCCGCCCGTCGAGAAATGGAGAAAAAGGAAGAGCGTATCCGCAGTTTGGAGGCTCGCGTGGAGGCGGCTGAACGTGAGTTAAGAGATATCAAAGCGGCTCAATTGCAACCAGCAGGGCAGGTGAATCCAATCGTGGAAGAGAGGGTTACCAGTCGGCTTATAAGCGCTGCCATTGCCGATTGCGAAACGGCGAACAAGTTCGCATTGGAGTCCGCCAAGGGGAGGTCTTATGAAAAAAGTTTTCACGAAGGGCGCTTGGTTGGAATCCAAAAGACAAAGGAGAAGCTTGCCGAAGAGGTTTGCCGATGTGAGAATCGTGGGTTCAGGCATGGTTGTATCAAGGCATCTCAAGTCGCCGAATCTCTTCGCTTGTCAGGCATCGATTCGGCGTCACCTCTCTACCAGAGTAAGGATTTTCCGTTTTCTGCTTTTGAGGTTGAGAAGAGTGAGGATGAGGGCGACGCCGTTTGACTTTAATTATTGTAAGGTTCGAACGCCGTTTGCAAGTATGTAATTTCTTGGTTTTTTTTTTTTTGAATAAAAGACGCTTTGTTGAAAATGTCAAATTGTCTCCCGCATTCGGCGTGTGCGTGTTTAATTTGATTGCATGAATGTTTGAATAGACGTAATGGCCGTTTACTTTTGGATAAAGCCATTGCGGCGTGTTGTTTGAAATTTGAAGAAGCCGTGAGCCAGAGATCGGAGGGGCTACGGCATTTTGACTTAGCTCGAATGCCAGATGTCTCGCCGATCAAGCTAGGTAATTTTTGCCCTTGCGCAGCCTATGCGCGCGCATTTTGGCCAACCGTTGGGTTAACTAGGTCATGGAGAATGTTGACCGACGCCTGTCTCGTGGGGTTTAGTATTGATAAAATCACTTCGGGATTTGGGCCTCGAGATCGCGGCCATTACTGAGAATAAAACCAGCAGGCGCCTCATGCAATCAAACAGCATCTATTGCGTGGGATGGTCAAGCGTTCTCACCATCAGATGGTGATGATAGTTGCAGGAGCTCAAATTCCAGCCGAACTTGGCGCTCAGACGGTTTGCGGCGGGGGATTCTCCGATGTGGGAGGTGGACCGCTGAAAGGAGAAACTGGAAACACGTCAGCCTCCAAGTCGTTGAAGCAGATCGCCCCGAAAGGAGACACAACGACCGCTGCCCCTAACCTCCCTTGTCTTGGATCTTGGCCTTGACATTGTCGATGGTGTCAGAGGACCGGTGACATGCCGATTCGGGCGCGGTTAGATCGATGCGTGATTTGTCTTAGAAGTTAGAGATAGATATTGTAATGTTCGAACGCGGATTGCGTCTATGTAACAACTTTTAAATCAAATAAAAAGTGTTATTTCATATAATTGAGTCTCACTCTGAAAATCTTTCAAAAGTGTTATTTCATATAGTTGAGTCTCACTCTGAAAATCTTTTGTTTAGCTATGCCAGATGAATGTTCCTGATTCCAACTTTTAATGGTTAAGCAAGTCATTTCGTATGGTTTAATAGTTTGCTATCGGAAAGTTTGCTACCGGAACGTTTGTGTAGCTTAATATTTTTGCTTAAATATTTTTCCTGTATTCAGGAATCGGCCCTTGCCTTAGGCGGGATGCGAATTAAACCGGAATGGGTCGTACTCCTGGGCCGGCTAAGGCACGCCTTGTCCGGCGAACCATACTAGTGATTCCGGCTTAATTAGTTGATTAAAACGGGCTCCGAATCCGGAGGCGTACTTGGCCAATCGTGGCATCCACGAAGGGCGCTCCGAATCCGGAGGCTTATTCGGCCCTAAGGTGTCATGCACCAAACGGGGCTCCGAATCCGGAGACTTATTCGGCCCTAAGGTGTCATGCACCAAAGGGGGCTCCGAATCCGGAGACTTAGCCAATCGTGACATCCACGAAGGGCGCTCCGAATCCGGAGACTTAACTGGGCCAATCGTGACATCCACGAAGGGCGCTCCGAATCCGGAGGCTTATTCGGCCCTGAGGTGTCATGCACCAAAGGGGGCTCCGAATCCGGAGACTTAACTTGGCCAATCGTGACATCCACGAAGGGCGCTCCGAATCCGGAGGCTTATTCGGCCCTAAGGTGTCATGCACCAAAGGGGGCTCCGAATCCGAAGACTTATTCGGCCCTAAGGTGTCATGCACCAAAGGGGGCTCCGAATCCGGAGACTTAACTGGCCCAATCGTGACATCCACGAAGGGCGCTTCGAATCCAGAGGATTATTCGGCCCTAAGGTGTCATGCACCAAAGGGGGCTCCGAATCCGGAGACTTAGCCAATCGTGACATCCACGGAGGGCGCTCCGAATCCGGAGGCTTATTCGGCCCTAAGGTGTCATGCACCAAAGGGGGCTCCGAATCCGGAGACTTATTCGGCCCTAAGGTGTCATGCACCAAAGGGGGCTCCGAATTCGGAGACTTAACTTGGCCAATCGTGACATCCACGAAGGGCGCTCCGAATCCGGAGGCTTATTCGGCCCTAAGGTGTCATGCACCAAAGGGGGCTCCGAATCCGGAGACTTATTCGGCCCTAAGGTGTCATGCACCAAAGGGGGCTCCGAATCCGGAGACTTAACTGGCCCAATCGTGACATCCACGAAGGGCGCTTCGAATCCGGAGGATTATTCGGCCCTAAGGTGTCATGCACCAAAGGGGGCTCCGAATCCGGAGACTTAGCCAATCGTGACATCCACGGACGGCGCTCCGAATCCGAAGGCTTATTCGGCCCTAAGGTGTCATGCACCAACGGGGGCTCCGAATCCGGAGACTTATTCAGCCCTAAGGTGTCATGCACCAAAGGGGGCTCCGAATTCGGAGACTTAACTTGGCCAATCGTGACATCCACGAAGGGCGCTCCGAATCCGGAGGCTTATTCGGCCCTAAGGTGTCATGCACCAAAAGGGGCTCCGAATCTGGAGACTTAACTTGGCCAATCGTGACATCCACGAAGGGCGCTCCGAATCCGGAGGCTTATTCGGCCCTAAGGTGTCATGCACCAAGGGGGCTCCGAATCCGGAGACTTATTCGGCCCTAAGGTGTCATGCACCAAAGGGGCTCCGAATGCGGAGACTTAACTTGGCCAATCGTGACATCCACGAAGGGCGCTCCGAATCTGGAGGCTTATTCGGCCCTAAGGTGTCATGCACCAAAGGGGGCTCCGAATCCGGAGGCTTAACTTGCCAATCGTGAAATCCACGAAGTGCGCTCCGAATCCGGAGGCTTATTCGGCCCTAAGGTGTCATGCACCAAAGGGGGCTCCGAAACCGGAGACTTATTCGGCCCTAAGGTGTCATGCACCAAAGGGGGCTCCGAATCTGGAGACTTAACTTGGCCAATCGTGACATCCACGAAGGGCGCTCTGAATCCGGAGGCTTATTCGGCCCTAAGGTGTCATGCACCAAAGGGGGCTCCGAATCCGGAGGCTTAACTTGGCCAATCGTGACATCCACGAAGGGCGCTCCGAATCCGGAGGCTTATTCAGCCCTAAGGTGTCATGCACCAAAGGGGGCTCCGAATCCGGAGACTTATTCGGCCCTAAGGTGTCATGCACCAAAGGGGGCTCCGAATCCGGAGACTTAACTTGGCCAATCGTGACATCCACGAAAGGCGCTCCGAATCTGGAGGCTTATTCGACCCTAAGTGTCATGCACCAAAGGGGTCTCCGAATCCGGAGACTTAACTTGGCCAATCGTGACATCCACGAAAGGCGCTCCGAATCCAGAGGCTTATTCGGCCCTAAGGTGTCATGCACCAAAGGGGCTCCGAATCCGGAGACTTATTCGGCCCTAAGGTGTCATGCACCAAATGGGGCTCCGAATCCGGAGACTTAACTTGGCCAATCGTGACATCCACGAAGGGCACTCCGAATCCGGAGGCTTATTCGGCCCTAAAGTGTCATGCACCAAAGGGGGCTCCGAATCCGGAGACTTAACTTGGCCAATCGTGACATCCACGAAGGGCGCTCCGAATCCGGAGGCTTATTCGGCCCTAAGGTGTCATGCACCAAAGGGGCTCCGAATCCGGAGACTTAACTTGGCCAATCGTGACATCCACGAAGGGCGCTCCGAATCCGGAGGCTTATTCGGCCCTGAGGTGTCATGCACCAAAGGGGGCTCCGAATCCGGAGACTTAACTTGGCCAATCGTGACATCCACGAAGGGCGCTCCGAATCCGGAGGCTTATTCGGCCCTAAGGTGTCATGCACCAAAGGGGGCTCCGAATCCGGAGACTTAACTTGGCCAATCGTGACATCCACGAAGGGCGCTCCGAATCCGGAGGCTTATTCGGCCTTAAGGTGTCATGCACCAAAGGGGGCTCCGAATCCGGAGACTTAACTTGGCCAATCGTGACATCCACGAAGGGCGCTCCGAATCCGGAGGCTTATTTGGCCCTAAGGTGTCATGCACCAAAGGGGGCTCCGAATCTGGAGACTTAACTGGGCCAATCGTGACATCCACGAAGGGCGCTCCGAATCCGGAGGCTTATTCGGCCTAAGGTGTCATGCACCAAAGGGGTCTCCGAATCCGGAGACTTAGTTGGGCCTAAGAGGCTTGAAGGAGAGTGACAAAGAAGTCGATTTTCATTAAAACGTGGTACCAGTACAAGCATCGGATCCCACAAGTCGGGTCCGTAAATGGATCTTCATAAGGTCTACGTTGGCGCGGATTGCGGTGAGCCACGGATCTCCTCAATGCCACGGTCTGTTGGGAAGCGCATAAGCTGATGGTAGGTGCTTGGGACAGCCTTCATGATATGCAACCAGGGGCGTCCCATGATGGCATTATACGGCGACGGAAGCTTAACAACCAAGAATTCCACGTCAACCGTTTTTGAGCCCGCTCGAACAGGGAGCACGACCTTCCCCAACGGGTACTCTGGATTCGTGTTGAAGCCGAACAGTGGCTGAGACGACGGTGATAGGTCCGACTCGTTGAGGCCGAGTTCAACAAAGTTCTGTAGTACAAGATTTCCGAAGTGCTTCCTGGATCTATGAGAATGCGTTCAACGCTGAACTGACGTACGCGTAATTTGACGACCAAAGGATCGACGTGGCTGGCCACCGTTCCGACGAGGTCGGAGTCATCGAACTTAATTGTCGGAGTTTCTCTGGGCCTGCCGGTTGACATGTTATGTTTTTGGGGAATTGGGTGTGATTGGATTGTATGCACGGTCGGGGATGCCGGCAGACCGTAGATTATGTGGATCACACCAAGCGGAGGTGAATCCTGTCTCAAGGCAAATGCTTTGGTTGGCTTCCCCTTGCTCACGTATTGCTGCAGTCGACCATCTTGCACTAGTTCCTCCAGATGATCCTTTAGCGCATAACAACTCTCGGTTTCGTGGCCGTGATCTTTGTGGTATTCGCATCGTCTGTCCCTCCTCCGTGTGTCGGGAGGCCCCACTATCTTCGACGGCCACTTGAAAAATGGAAGGTGCTGGACTTTGGTCATTATTGCCGCGATCGGCTCTGTCAACTCCGTGTACTTCTTGTCGATTCGCCTTGAGCGTCTGCTGTCGACTTGTAGTTGTTCGTTCGTTCGCGTGGTGGAGCACTGATCGCTCGATCGGCGGGAGTCCCGCCTTTTGTCTCGCTTGGTTCGTTGCGCTCGGGGCTCGGTGGCGGCACGGAGCTTATTGGTCGAGCGATTTCGAGGAGGGCCGTTTTGCTGGAGGTTTGTCCGGCTTTTATTCTCAGGGCATCATCTTCGACTTTACAATATTCTTCAACTTTCTTCATCAGCGCCCAGACTGTTTTGGGGGCCTTCTGGTCAGGGAACTGCGCAGAGCACTGTCAGGATGTAAACCCATTTTGAAGGCGGTGATGGCCATGGAGTCGTTGCAAGCGTCGTCAACAAGATTGAAGCACTCCCACATCGTGCCGAATACGCTCTGAGCGTCTCTCCCGACTGGATCTGCATAGCCCAGAGGGAGTCGGCCTGTTTCGGTTGTACCTCGTTGGTGATAAACCTGGCCCTGAAGGATTTCTGCAGTTGTCGGAAGCTTTTAACCGAAGCTGGCTCCAACTTGTAATACCACCTGACGGCTAGTGGACCTAGGCTGCTAGGGAATATTCGGCACATGAGGGCTTCATTGTCTGCGTGTAGCGTCATGGCCTGTTTGTAATGACGGATATGATCAGTGGGGTCTGATTTTCCGTCGTAAAGAGTGAACGACGGAGCTTTGAATTTCTTGGACAGGGATGCCCTTGCGATCCGTCGAACGAAAGGATCGTGCTGGTCTTCCTCGTTTGAGCTGATTCTCCTGCGCTTGTTCCTTGTTCGCAGATCCTTTTCGGAGGAGCTGGAGGTTTCGGATCGTCCCCTTGCGTCGAGCTCCGTGGATGATGAGTTGGAGTTGCTATTGGTATCCTTTGGTCGGGCCCGAGGTCTTTGCCCGTCTGCCCTCGGAGGTCGCTCTGGTTCGTCGCGCATGGCCTCTCTAGATTTTGCTACCTCCAGGGCCAAATCCTAACGGAGTCGTTCGTTCTCAGCGATCATGTTCCCGAGCCTTTGTTCGTTCTGCTTTGCTTGTTCTATAATAGCCTGCATTGTTTCTTGCGCTGAAGTTGTTGGCGAATCGAAGTTCAAGGCGCGTCATGCCGCGATGGTTTCTTTTCCGAGCATATTGGCTAGGGTGAGGTCGTCTACCTGTGTGGTCTCGTCGGTGGCTATCAGAGGATCTTCGGTCACGCCTTCCATGGATGTATTCGAGTATTCCCACAGACGGCGCCAATTGTGGGGAAGTGGTTTGGAAATACTCTTCGAATCCTGGAAGACGCCAATGATCCTCAGCTAGTCACCTGCAAAGATACAAATACTCTGGTCGGGGGTGCCGGAATTAGCACTCCGACGGACAAGTTAGTTCTTCTACTCAAGAAAGCTTGTTCACTAAGTTTTTTAGAAGTGATTCTTACATACCTTTTCTAGTCCATTGCCACTATATTTATACTCGTTTCTTCTGATCCTCGGGGCCAGGGCCTACTTTTTCAATCATTATTTTTTCCAATATTCGGCTCTAGGGATCCTTCCCCATTCGGCCTATTTATCCTATTCGGCCCCTTGTCCTTGCGGGATATCTGCCGGCTAGCGTCTAGCTTCTAAAATATACCTCCTTTATCCTTGCCAATTATTCGGCTACCACAGCATGTTATTCGCAATGTTGCGATGCAACTTCAAAACAAGATGAGGCATGCTCAATGTAAGAGTGAAAAGGCATATAACGAACGCGCTTATTACAAACATGACAAAACATTGTAATGCAACATATTCAAAAGCAATTTTCGAATCTCACAATATACAAAAGGATACGAAAGAGGATACACCTCGCGCATATCGAGTGCCGCACACGGAAGACACGGTTCGGGGCCACCACGAAGGTCGCTTAAGCTTCAAAAGTGTATTTTCTTGCACTTTCTTGAAAAATGAGGGTACCAAATCAACACAACTGACCCAAACAAGGGCATTGGAGGTGCATTGACCACAAGGGGAAGCCATCGGCCATCAAAAGAGGTTATCGGCCAACAATTTAGCCGATCGGCTAACAATTTGGCGGATTGGCCAAAAGTGGCAGATTCGGGGCAATTTTGTCCATTTACTTCGGGTCTTTAAATATAAGGTTCCAAACCTATTTCCTCACTTCTCCTTAGCCGAAATTCCTTGCTCTCTCTCTAGGTCATTCTCCTCCCTTCAATCCGTGTTTTTCTCCCATTTTCAAACCTCCCGCAACTTCCAATTCGCGAAACCCTCTTCGTTTCAAACACTTTGAACCGAGCGAAACGCGATTTCGGTGTTCTTTTCTCGATTTCCACCACTTGGGGTTTGTTTCCCCCGAGTTAGGCTTGGTCTTCGTGCCTTTTCCCACACTCTGACCTTTTCTCCCATTTTTCACCCCTCGGGGTTGACTTTTGGCATTTTTGCCTATTTTTCATACCCTCGGCCATTTTTGCACTCTTCTCGAGATGGAAGACAATATTCCATGGGGTGGGACTCCCCCAGAGATGGATACAGATCCTGAGGTTGAGCTCTTGCCGCTCAGTGTCCGACCGTTCGACCCGGCGACATACCGACCTGCGATACACATACTGCCTTTTGATAGCATCCGCCAGTTCAGGAGCTACGCGCAAGGTGCGCCATTGGAGCTCCTGCTACGCGAGCCGAAGTCGCACCTTTCTTACGGCGCTGTTGAGGTATACTCTTCCCCTCTTTTATTTTCTGCAATGTAGATCATATATCTTCGATAGCCGATTTTGTTCTTTAACTGAATAACCCAAACACACTGATACATCACATGCTTAGTTCACCCTGAGCACAATCATACACGATATCTGTGTAAACTCGAACACATGCACACACACTGCATTTTTATCAATTCTGAGCATATTCAAACACTGTATTTCTAACACTGCTTCGCATCTGTTTGTCTTAAACACAGGGAGATTCCCATGCCTTCCGGGGGTATGGGAATACCATTGCCTGAGGTTGGTACATGGAGTTGCTCGACGAGGTTCGCCATATCGTGGACAAGGATGGCTTCGGCATTTTCTACATGGACTCTCGCGCATCATTGCGAGTAGGCCCCTTCTTGGCGCGTTGCTGGAGAGGTGGTGGGACACCACCGATTCCTTCCACCTTTCCGCAACGGGGGAGATGACGATGACTCCCTTTGACTTCTCCATGCTCACTGGCGTCAGAGTAGGGGGTGATCTGATTCCCTTCGATACTGACATGGGCGAGTGGGATGCTGCCCAGATGTTCTTACTTGTTGCTCGGCCACCTCTCTCCCGGCTAAGGTTCGTGAGGTATTCGTGGTTCGAGGACCATTTTAGAGTACAGGCGCCGCCGACCCACGAGGAGGTCGAGCAGTATGCTCGAGGATTCATTATGTTCTTGCTGGGCACCACCCTCTTCGCTGACCGGGCGAACACGGTTGGCCTTTATCTGCTGAGCACACTGGTGGATGTGACCAGGATCCGACGCTACGATTGGGGAGGCGCAAGCCTAGCCACATTGTATGGGTATATGAGTTCTTCATCCCGTCGCAGCAGACACCTGCTAGGAGGGTATTGGCGAGCTTGGGAGGTACATTTTTCCCTTCTGCTTTACAATTTTGCTTTACACTATCTGTACACCACACACACTGTATACACACAATCTGCTTTACACTGGCTGTACACTGCACACACGCAATCTGCTTTACACTGGCTGTACACTGCACACACTGCACACACGCAATCTGCTTTACTGATAAAACGTACTCATTCTTACCCTGTTACACTCTGTAGTTGTGGGTGTATGCCTACTTTTCGAGGCTTGCCCTAGTGTCGGATGTGGAGATGCCCTCCATTATCCCATACTCTCATCGATACGATGTGAGGTGCTAGCAGAGGCTGCGGGAGTCCTTTTTGTTCTTCCACAGATACTTTGACACCATCACCGCAGCGGAGGTATTTCAAACATTACAGTTTATTTAAGTTTCGCTTTACATTGTACTTTCAACAGATAACAAACTGTATATCCTATCATTTGCAGATCACCTGGCAGCCCTGGGCTGCGTTGCCGGATGCAGTGAGAGACCAGTATACGGGTGCTCGGGAGACTGCCCGATTTTGGATTTTGCTGGAGGGTCCGGTCGGCCGGGCATGGTATTTTGGAGAGCGCTTCCTACGTCAGACCCTTGGTTTGCCTGAGCAGATAGTCCCGAGGCCTCCTCCCACCCATACGAGGGCCACCGAGAGGTACACCTTGCAGGAGATGATGGATTTCACGATAGGCTGGGATGCTGACTTTTTAAGAGACAAGGGCGATTACACCGAGTTCATCCAGACTTATCTCATGCGGCCTCTGACCGATGCTCGCCGAGTTGAGAGGGAGAGGCCTGCAGCGCCAGCAAGAGAAGTAGGAGCATCGAGGGCGACTCGGGCCCGCGACAGGAGTGGGTCCCGGAGGGGACAGAGAGCTGAGTGGCCAGAGCTGCCCACCACCATGACATGCCGAGGACAGGGTGAGAAGACTTACCAGCTACTCATCGCTCCTCCTCCGGCTGATCATGAGCTTGTCGGAGTTCACGGCTTAACCCCTGTATGTACTATACTTTTCATTCTGTACAGTCATTTCATTTCAGTTGATATCCCGCAGAATACTAATCACTTCAACACTTTTGCAGGCTTCGATAGAGTACACTGGACAGTCTCTGGAGTTGACGGCCTCGGTGATGGGGATGCTATAGAGGAGCATAGACCTGCTAAGCATTTACGGTATCCGGTAAGTTCCTTCAACCTCAGTCCCAAAACTTTGCATAATCTGTTCCATACATGATCTGATACATCACATTATCAATATGACACTTGATACACTGCACTCAAACCACTCACGGTACTGATACACTGTAACTTGCATACTGCTCATGGCACACTGTAACTCACATACTGCTCACGGCACTGATACACTGCAACTTACATACTGCTCGCGGCACTGGTACACTGCAACTCACATAATGCTCACGGCTCTGATACACTGTACTCATATACTGCTCACGGCACTCATACACTGTACTCATATACTATATTCGATACCATACTCGACTTTGCATAGTGTAATTGATGCATCTACCAATTTGTTCTTTTCAGGTCCCATTCCAGATACCGACCACAGGGGGTGCCTCAACAGGGCCATCAGTACCTCCCAGAGCAACAGGGGAAGCGGGACGAGGGATGACGATATGCAGCCGAGGCAGACATAGGCGTACTCGTACCGAGAGCAGTTCACGAGAGCCTACCCCAGATGATGACGAGTCTGATACAGAGGCAGAGTCATATCAGGATGAGGCTGGAGATGGCTCAGATAGCGGAGGTGACGGCGGTGATCCTGGACCTTCGTCCAGGAAGAGGACGAGGACGGACTCCCGCGCTTGAGGCAACTGGCGCCGATCCAGACATTTTGCTGCTTTTCTCCTTCTCTTTTTTTTTTCTTTATTTTTCTTTTTACTAGTAGTTTTGCAGAATGTACTGCCTCAGGCAGGTTTTATTTTCTTCAAAACTATGTACTTTTGCAAAAGAAAATATGATGGAATGAAACAGCTCTTTTTGTTGAAAAAGTGTTACATTTGTACATTCTAAGCATCGCATCGCATCGCATCACATTACATAACAATGTAAATGAGATTGAACTTTGTTTTGAAAACTAAACACTCGAATTGCATTAATCAGGTAGTGAACCGACTAACAACAAAACAACTCGATAAGCAAAACAAAGAACTTGACATGCTAACCAAATGTAAATACAGTTCGATAAGCAAGACAAGGACTAAAGAACACGAAATACAACTCGATAAACAAAAGTACAACAACTCGATAAACAAAAGTACAACAACTCGATAAACAAATTGAAGTAACACAGGCGCGACTTCGCAAAATCATCACCAAAAGGCATTTGAAGTGGAACCAGTCACCAGTTCTCAACATCTCCAATACATAGACAACTCAGAGAACAAAAGGAAAGGCCATCGGCCAAGGTGAGAGGCCATCGGCCACAAGAAATGACCATCGGCCATCATTACTAGCCGATCGGCCAAAAAAGATGGTCGGTCGGCACTATTTTTGGCCAATCGGCCAAAAGTGGCAAGAACCTCCAGAATGCTGCCACCTGTCTTACACTCAACACCTTATCTTCTACAAAAGCCCCAGCTTCGTAGTTTCTCCATTTCAGCTCAGTTTTTGCACCAAATGGAAGCATTCCTTGTCCAAAATCTCACAAATTGGATTGCCAACTTGGATGGCTCGGAAAAGCTAAATTTTCGGGGTTTTGGCATAAATGCACTATTCACGTTGAGTCACACCCCGCTGCGTTTTCCGTTACTTCATGCCGCGGAAAGGTTTTGGAATTCGGTAACACACGTCTTTAGCTTTGGTGGACAAGAGATGTGCCCCACTTTCGAGGACTTCCAAGCTTTAATGGAATCCGAGCACGATGAAGAAATCTTGCCTCAATTCCGCTTCGGCTACGTCCAAGCCTTAGGACGGATGTGCGGCCTCACTTTGCATGACGCTCGGTCATTGATTCACGACAGAGAGCTGGACATTCCGAGCTTGATTCGTCGTTTTTCTGACACCAGTGACCGTGGCGATCATCATTGGCAGGGTTATCGATGACATGCGCTTTGCTTGTGCATGTTGTCTTATTTCTTGCTTGCCCCAGGTTCCAGTGGGTTTAGCACTTGTTTGATTGAAGTCGCCGAGGGCTTAAAAGAGGGGAAGAGCTGCATTGCCATGACACTAGCTGAGACATTGATGGGTTTGGACGTTTTTCATCGCCGAGAGACGACTAGATTCGTGGGGAGTCTCCTACTACTGCAGGTAATGTTTCCCACCCTATCTCACATATATTTCTCACATCACTCGGCCCTCAGGCTCGGTTTTTCTCTCAAAACCCTTTTCTCACTTTTCTCTCAACGAACACCTCTCTATTCTTTAATCTCTCATTTTTCATCCTTCCCCAGATATGGTTGATGGATAAATTGAAGGTTGTGGAATCGTGCCCAGCATATTTAGCTCGCAGCTATTTCTTCCGACGATGTCTAGTCGATGCCCCCGATGAGGGATGGTGGTGCGACTGGATGTGCAATCTATCCGCTACCAGTATTGCTTGGCGCTGCCCTTGGTTCAATCTACCGGCAATGAGTTACAACATGACCCACCAGCCCGAGATTCAGTTGATCGGCCTGACACACTGTGTCTTCTATTTCCCATTCCGATTCCGGCGCCAGTTCGGTCAGGATCAGACTTGCCCAGAGGAGGGGATAGAGTATCCTGCCGTATTTCCGGTCCAAGGCGGACAGCTTGCTTGGTATGCCACAGCATGGAGGACGAGAGAGTTTCTAGCCCCTGCTCCCATTTTCAGTTGCACCCTCTCTGATGAGTGCATAGCTTGGCTTCATGAGGAGGCGCAGATCGGGCCCACTTTGGCATCAGAGGCTTCCAGAAGCTCTAGGAGGGGACGCAAGAACACCTGACTACGCCCCGAATTTATTTGCTTTAATCAGTACTTTCAAGTTTTCTTTATGAATGTAATAAAAAGCAACTTCAATTTGTATTCAAGAGTACGAGAACTCTGTACTGAAATCAACGTAATTGAAGGTTGTGGGTACTGAAAATTTTTCGTTTGGTCAAAAAATGGTCTAAGTCGTAAAAAGATTAATTTGAGCAAAATCAACTTTTATTAAAACTTTTCAAAACCATTTTCGATATAGATCACAACTGGACACACCCGAGATCTATCACTGAGATATACAACCCCGGATCCCAGCAACTGGAAAGTTGCCCCTAGTCTGAATAGCATTACACTAGAGATCACAACCGAGCTCTTGAATGCAGAATAGATAAAGATGACCAAACATGATCACACGAAAAAAGTTGATCGGGGAAGTGTTTATGGCTGGACTTCAAATGAAGTTGCCTACATATCCCAAAGATGGGAATCAGCCTTATGTAGTTCGGCTCAGGTTCACTCGTGTGTTAACCCTCATCTTTTACGCTCTAACTTTTGCCAAGGCCGCCCTTTCTAGGTTTTCAACCTTGCGAGCTCAGTTTTTATAATTTCAAATTTTTCATGCTCTAACTTTTGCCTAGGTTGCCCTTTCGGGTTTTCAGCCTAGCGAGCCACTCAGGGAAAGTATTTCTTCAACTTGTCCATGTTGATCGGTTGGGAGAACTCTAGGCCATCTAGGTCCATCAAAACGACAGCTCCACCCGACCAGATAGACTTGATGATGTAAGGGCCAGTCCAATTGGGTTTGAACTTGCCCCTAGGGTCGTGGATGGGAGCTCGGTTGTCTTTGAGCACCAAATCTCCTTCTTTCAAATTCCTGGACTTAACCTTCTTGTTGAAAGCCTTAGCAATTCTTCGTTGATAACCCTGGACATGATACAGTGCTTTCAGCCTTCTCTCGTCAAAAAGCATGAGTTCTTCGAACCTGATTTGCTGCCAATCTGCCTCAGCTATCTGACACTCAGCCAGTACCCGTAATGACGGAACCTCCACTTCGATAGGCAGAACAGCCTCCATCCCATAAACCAAGGAATACAGAGTTGCTCCAATAGAAGTTCGAATTGAAGTCCGATAGCCCCACAGAGCAAATGGCAGCTTATCTGGCCAGTCCTGGAAGGTTTCCATCATCTTCTGCAGAATGTGCTTGATGTTCTTGTTGGCGGCCTCAACTGCTCCGTTGGTTTGCGGCCGATATGTAGACGACTTATGAAAAGCCACGTTGTACTTGTCCAACAAGTCGATCACTTCCTTCTTGAAGTGGGAACCATTATCTGAAATAATCTCGTTCGGGACCCCGTAGCGACAGATGATGTTGTTCCTGATGAACTTTGCAACATGCGATGCCTTCAACACCGCGTAAGATTGGGCCTCAACCCACTTTGTGAAATAGTCTATCGCGACCAGAATGTACTCATGCCCATTAGACCCCTTCAGAGTGACAGCCCCAATCACATCAATCCCCCAGACTGAAAACGGCCATGGCGAAGTCATGTTGTACAGCTTCGACGGCGGAATGTTCATGCGGTTCGCATGGATCTGGCATTTGTGGCATCGCCGGACAAAGCCAATACAATCCTCCTCCATGGTGGACCAGTAATAACCCTGTCTAAGGATCTTCCGGCTAGCATCACCCTGTTCATGTGTGCTCCGCACTCTCCTCCATGGATGGCCTCCATCAGGCGCTTCGATTCTTCGGCATCAACACACAGCTTATGCATCCTGAGATGACCTCTCTTGTACAGTTTACCCCCGTAGACAATGAAATGAGCAGCCATTCTTCGAATTGCCCTCTTATCTTTGGCATTTGTCCCTGGTGGATACGCCTCTTTTTTCAAGAAGTTCCAGACATCGTAATACCAGGGGTTCTCATCTTGAACCTCATCTATAGCAGCAATTAGCACGTAGGCCAGCACAAATTTATGTTCGATGATGATCGGACGCATCCGGACTCCAAAAGGGATGTCTATCATAGAAGATAGAGTTGCTAATGAATTGGCAAACCTGTTGTTCTCTCTTAATAGATGAGCGAAGTTCAGTTTCTCAAACCGAGGAATCAGTACGTCCAAGGTCTGGTGATAGATTCTCATCTTTTCTTCTTTAACTTTCCAATCTCCTTTAGCTTGAGATACAACAAGGTTCGAGTCCCCGAGGACATCTAACTGTTTTGCCCCTAGTTCTAGGGCGGCTTCTAGTCCAGCAATACATACCTCGTACTCTGCTTCATTGCTTGACACTTTGAACCGGAGTTTGAATGCTAGAGGAATACGAGAATTGTCGGGTGCTATGAGCAACACCCCTATCCCATACCCATATTGGTTTGATGCTCCGTCAAAGTACATCGTCCAGGTCTCTTCTTCGACATGCAGAATGGCCTCGTCTGGGAACAGATACTCAACTGCTTCATCCCCGTCCACTGGGTGATTGGCTAGGAACTTCGCTACCGCTCTCCCTTTCACTGACTTGCGCGTCACGTACTTCAGATCAAATTTGGAAAATAGAAGCAACCAACGGGCTAGCCTACCCGTAAGTGCTGGTTTCTCGAAGAGATATTTGATGGGATCTAATCGAGAAACCAGTATTACAGAGTGAGCTAACAGGTAGTGTCACAGCTTCCTGGTAGCCCATACCAAGGCCAGACAAGCCTTCTCTAGCAGAGTGTAGCGGGTCTCGTAATCCAGTATTTTCTTGCTCAGGTAGTAGATAGCCTTCTCCACCTTGTCCTCAGACTCCTGTGCAAGCATACAGCCCATTGTAGTTTCAGTCACTGAAAGATACAGAATCAACGGTTTCCCCGGCTCAGGCGGTGACAACACAGGTGGGTTCTGTAAATATTGCTTGATTTGTTCAAAAGCAGCTTGGCATCGGCCGTCCCATTGGAACTTCTTTCCTTTCTTCAGGAGACCAAAGAGTGGTTCACAAGTCAAGGTTAATTTTGCGATAAACCGTCTTATGAATTGCACTTTACCCAGAAAGCCTCGCACCTCCTTTTCAGTCCTTGGTGGTGGCATTTCTAAGATGGCCTTGATTTTGGAAGGATCGACCTCGATACCTCTCTGTGTGATCAAGAACCCCAGCATTTTCCCTGTTGTAACACCAGACGTACACTTCTGAGTTGCAACAATTTTTGCAAGGCGGTGTAGTGGCCCTTTCTTTCCTTGGACTTGGCAATCATGTCGTCCACGTACACCTCAACCTCTTTATGGATCATATCGTGCAATATTGTGGTCGTAGCCCGTTGATACGTAGCCCCAGCATTCTCCAGCCCAAACGGCATTACCCTATAACAATAGGTTCTCTACGAGGTGGTAAAAGCAGTCTTCTCTCGGTCTTCGGGTGCCATCAATATCTGATTGTAGCCTGAAAACCCATCCATGAATGAGAGCAGCGCATGCCCAGCAGTGAAGTCCACTAATTTGTCGATATGCGGCAGAGGAAAGTCGTCCTTCGAACTGGCTTTGTTCAAATCCCTGAAGTCCACACATACCCAAATTCTGCCGTCTTTCTTCGGCACTGGAACGATATTGGCCAACCAAGTTCGGTATTCAGATACCAGCAGGACCCTACGTCAACTTGCTTGGTGACCTCTTCTTTGATCTTGAGAGCCCAGTCTGGGCGGATCCTTCTGAGCTTCTGCTTAATAGGTCGGGCCTCTGGGTCAAGAGGGATCCGGTGCTGTACAATCTCAGGATCGATTCCAAGCATGTCTTCGTAGGACCACGCGAAAACATCTTTGAAATCTTTTAATAAAGCGACTAAGCGCTCGCGCTCCTCCGAAGACAACGTGGACCCGATCTGGACTAGCCGCGGGTCCTTCTCAGTACTAACATTAATTTGGGTGATTTCATCAACTAGCAGTTTTACAAACCTCTCCTGCTCTTGATCTAGCAAATATTTCAAAACCGGAGGAATTTCTTCCTCGTCGTTTTCATCAAAATTTTGAAAGTCCTGATTAATATAATAAATCAAAGGCACAGAAAAGTACTCGAAGGCCACAGCCATTTCATTCTCATTAATCACTTCCAAGTCGCCTGATTCCTCTGTTACAACAGACTCGAAGGAAAAAGAAAAAAACGATCTAGACAGGACTGTGGCATCCGGGTTGTCACCCCCAAGAATACCGAACTCAGACTCAGACGAGCTGGAACCTGATTCCAACTCCACAGACTCGGTGGAATCAGATTTCGGCTTACTACTTGACCCAATGCTGCTCGATAAGAATCCCTCCTCGTACTGCCAGACGAGGGAGGGTGCGATGGACGCATCCACAATGTTTGAAGATGGGCTCACAGCCACTTCATTCCCCATCATAGACACTGAGAGGTCATCCCCCAAGCACTCATGTACGATCGGAGGATCTGAAAGTAGACAAGCCAGTGCTACCCCCATTTCAATCTCTGCGCTCTCGGAGTCCTCTTCCTTGCACTGCTCAGCCTCAGCTGGTGGGTCTGTCTGCTCTTCGGTAACATCATCCCCAGACAATTTCAAGTCAAAGAAAATCTCAAATTCCGGCAAGCGTCGCTTCTCTGCATTTAGCCATGGCTTTGGGAAGCCGCAGAATGGAAAGTCCTCCCCCTCCTGGATAAAGCGTCCGTTCAGGGTACCCTAGATTGGTCGGTGCATCAACTCAAAATGCTTCCCCGCTTGCTTGGCTCTGGCTCTTCCGGCCATTCATTTCCCTTTCCTCACCCAGTCCTCCTTGGTAGGTAGATAACCTAAACCAAAGGTATGTGGGTTATGCGGCACTTCGGCCAATGCTGTAATGCCCTTCCGGCCACTTTTCCCTAATCCCATCCGGGGATGTGCTGGAGCTTGTTCATGAGGTACACAGACTGTGCGCTGATGTAAAGCCCCTCACCAACAGCTAGAATGTTCTGTACCACCCGGGCCTCGGCTAGGGTGAACCCTGATAGGAACACATCCTCCGTGCCATGTTCAATCTCCAAAACTGGCGTAGAAACCTCTGGCGGCAGATGGATTGATGAATTCCCAAAAACAATGGCTACCCTATTCCTGTGAGGGTACTTCAACGTTTGATGCAGGATGGAAGAGACTGCCTTCACCTGGTGCAGCCACGGCCGCCCTAGGAGTAGATTAAAGGTTGCGGGAACGTCCAAGCCATGAAAATCAATATCGTGTTGTCCTGGACCAACCCGAGTCCGAATCTGTACAGCCCCCATCACCTCTCTGCTAGTATTGTCGTAGGCCCTTATCACCTGGGCAATTGGCACAAAGTCTGCGGGCTTCAACTCAATTGCATATGCCGTCCTCGACGGGCACACATTAATAGCGGATCCTGTGTCGACAAGAACCATTAGTATCCACTTTTCTCTACACTCGACAGAGATGTAGAGAGGTTTGTTATGGTTTGCGCCCTCAGGCGGTAGCTTCTTGCCAGTGAAGGTCAACGTCGGGGAAGCTCCTCCCGAAAAAATCAATCCTACCAGCTGCTTAGGCGTGGTGTCAATTGAAAGTTTGGCCTTGTCCATTACAGAAAGGACAGCTTGTCGATGAACTCTTGAGGCCATAAGCAGCCCCCAAATGGAGATGTCTGCTTGTATCTTCTTAAGCTGTTTCAGTACAGCCTCCTCTTCGAGCAGTTTTTCTTTCTGCTTCTCTGCCTCTCTGTCCTTTCTGGACACCTCTGCTTGATCTAAGTGCAAGGGCTTGAAATACCGTCCACTTCTAGTCATGTGGTCAACCTCACCAACATACCAGGTATCATCCGGTTGGCTTTGCCCCCAGTCTTTGTCTGTGTGGGCAAAACATAGGTCGTCATCTTCCCACCACATTCCATCGGCAACCGACAAACATCTGTCCAGTTCCGTTACAACTGTTCCTGTGCCCACAGCACCTTCCATTCCTATGCTCGCAGCATGTTCCATTCTTCTGCACACAGCACGTTCCGTCCCCGCAGGGGCTTTGGCCTTTCTGGCCCTCACAGAATCTTCGATCTTTTCCTGTTCAAACTGCTTCAGTGCAGCCTGCTGTTTAAAATCTTCCGTACCCAAACTGCCCGTATTCTGAGCAAAATTCTTAACACCGGTGCTCTCCGGCGGTGCAAACTAATTCCCGGCCCTTCCGGCCACTGTTGATGTCCCCGTTGCTGACGGACCCTGTTCTGGCTGAGGTTGTTCAACAACATCCGGCTCATCGCTGAGCCACCCCATAGCTTTCTGCTGACCTTTCCAAATCAAACCAGTTGACAGTCACGTCTCCCGGATCCTGTTCATTGAAGAATTACAGATTCGCGACATCCTCCTCCAGTTTTGCAAGGTCATCTAGCCCCTGATTAGGCCCATCCTCTCGGACCACACAAATCTCTACCTCAACCAGCAACTCTACTTTTGGCCTAGCCTGGCCTGCTGGTGTGATGTAACCGCTCGGGTTGTACATGAAGCTTGCAGACCCCTCAGGCTCTGACTGATCATTCCCATCTGCTCTCACAGTCGACCCAATTCTATTTTCAGTAGCCACCACCACCGATTCTGGTTGGGTTTGGGAGATGTCCAACACGTACAAGTCCGTGCTTTCATAAATGAACACCTCCGGCTTGGGTAGGTGAGAAGGGGTGATCTATATGCTAGGGTCGTATGACACAACCCCAGTTTGGATCAAGTTGATACGTTTGGGAGGTGGAGCTTGGTTGTGTGGTGGGAGAGGGTTGGTGGTGACATTCGGCTTCTCCGGAGGCACAATCACCCTATTGTCAACGAGATCCTGAATCTCGTGACGCAATCTATAGCACTGGTCGGTGTCATGACCATGCTGTTGGTGAAAGGCACAGTACTTTTCCGGGTTATAGGAAGAGGGAAGTTTTTCTGGTAAGGGTCGCAGCTTTAGGGGCTTCAAGTGCCCTTTCCTGATCTAAACCCTCAAAGCTTTAGACAGAGACATGTATAATGGGGTGAAGGTTCTTTGGCCTCGGGGTGAATACCTAGCTGTTCGCGAGCTACTTCCGGACGCACCAGTAAACGGCGTAGCTGCAAGGGTTTTTGGGGTGGTGGTGGTGGTGACCATACCCACATCTGAAGCTTTGGTAGCTGCAGCACTGCTTGTGCCTGCATTCGTACTGCAGTTGAATGCCCTCTTGGGCTGCTCTCTCCCATGATCAATGAGGCCCTGTTTCATGGCGTCCTCGATTTGCACCCCTATCTCATGTAGATCTGCAAAGGTGGGAAGAGGGAGAACGATCATCTTCTGCATGAGCTTGGGCTGGAGGTTGCGCACAACCATCCGTATTTGGTCCTTGTCGACCGGCCTGATGGTCATCATTAAGGCTTTAGCCCTCCACCGGGTCACAAAGTCGGAGAAGCTCTCCTTCGGCTCTTGCCTAGTTGTCTCGATATCACGAGTTGTGACATCGATCTGAGTATTGTAGGAGTATTGAGCTACAAAGGCCTCAGCCATCTCCTCCCAGTTTCTCTTAACAGAATCCTCCAATTTTGCATACCAAATAGCCACTACACCCGACAGGGTCCAGCCAAACAGAGAAAGCTTCAGCAATCTGGAGAGGCCCATCGGCCTTAAGATATCTGAGAACAACCGCAACTGCACCATAGGATCTCCAGACCCGTCGAAATAGTCTATGTGCGGCATTTTAAACCGATCTGGCAGAGTCACGGCCGAGTCGGTGCACCCATCCTCTATATCCGGAATGGATTTCACGCCTTAAGACTTCTTGAACAGCTTTTCTATCTTGCTCACTTTTAGCGCTGTCGGATCCACCTCAAACTCAAACGGTGTATCCCCCAGGTTGGTCTGTGCTTTGGATAGCTGGGGTAGGATTAGGGGCAGAGCTGGCCCCGTGGAACGTCCGTATTTTCCTGGACGTTAGTTGTCTCCCCGAGTATTGGAACTCTTGGTGGGGGAGGAGCTGGGTGTGAAGCAGATGCTCCGATTTGCTGCTGTAGCCTGGCAATTAACTCTGCTTGTTGGGCCATAACCTTGGCCTGGCGTGTGGCAAATTCTGCTTGACGGGCAACATCCTGCTGCATGGCTTGCATACTTTCCTGGAGCTGACGCATCATCTCTTCCAAGCCTGCCATAAAGTGCTGGTTTATCTAAATAACGGGTATATCTGTCCCTGCAATAGAAACTGTGACCTCAGCCTGACTGTTCACTGGTAGGGTGGATAAGGGCCACTGATCTGGTAACCGCTGTACTGATACACTGCGCCTTACTGACCTTCGTCTGGTAACCGGGGGTAATGAATGGAACACTGGTTGTCCGTCTATCAGATTCTCGGATCGATGAAGTCTGCGACCTCTAACCCAGAGTGCTTGGGGAATATCTGTCTGGTCGGATGCAATGGTGCTAAACTACCTTGCAAAAAGATAAAGAAAGCATAATAAGGAAACAAATAACCAGAAAAACGGACAGCATAACAGCTTAAATAAAGACAACACATAGTTGGCAAACACAAGCTGAAAGAACTGTTCTCAACCACTGATTATTGTTCCCAAATCACTGCCCCAGATCTGATACCCTCAGGTTAAACTGATTCCCGAATACTGATACTGATGCCCGCAGGCCTGATACTCAGACTTGCAAACTGATACATGCATTCCTGTAGAGACGCACTCTAAAAGCACATAGCAAGCAAATGAGAGCCAAAACACCCCTATGGAGGGGTAGGGTTTCCCTATCCTATCTTGTCAGGAACTAGGGTTTCACTACGCACACAGTGGTTTCAAACAATCTATAATCGGGTAAGCAACCTGTCCTAGCTTGGAATGGTCACTACAGTTTCCGATATGCACTAGGTCGAATGGTCAAAAGAGGGTGCCCTGGTAAAAACTGGGGTTTGTGTTCCCGTCGTGGCAGAGCTCGCAATTGAATGCTTCTCAAAGCAAGCCTCTGGCAAACCGTTCAGGAACGGTGTCCTAGGTGCACCAATGCAAATGTAATGCAAAGAGACACATAAGTGTAATCAAAACAAGATATCATGAGTCGAGCCAAGTTCTCTAAATCCCCAGCAGAGTCGCCAGAAACTGTAGACGTGCCCGAACGTCACAGCTCTGCACGCGAAGGCGCAAATTGTTTTGTTCATTAGCTACTACAGTTCGGACTCAATGTCACGGTTCTGAATCTAATCTCACAAAGTGCAATGTGAGACCGATAAATCACCAAAGAGTCCAAATCCGGCAAATCGTTTTGGAAAAATAATTTTTATAAAGAAGTGCCAAACGTGGACTGCTTTGCCAGATACAGAGTCGCCACCTAAATGTTTTATTTTGGGGAATTTAGAAAACCCTGACTCGTGCCTAAGGCCACGTGTCCGTCATCACCAAAGTTGCCTCGGCTCGGGAACTTGGGTACGAGACGGGAAGGTCATGCAATGAGCACCCCCACCCGTCCAATCTAAAGATCGGCCTTTACTAACAAGATATTTTGTTTTTGAAAACACATGCGTTCTTATTCCGGTTTATTAGCCTAGAATTACTATGTGATGCGCACAGCATACAAGTATAGACTAAATCACTCAAATTGGAACAAAACACTTCATGTTTGTTTGAAAATGGTTTGAAGGTGCTACTCGCAAGTAGGCTAAGATGTTGATTTGCCACCCTCAAGTGGGCTTAGAAAACATGATTTTGCCACCTCAAGTGCGCTTAAAACTCACATTTCGATGAATTGTTCCAATTCAAGCAATCCAACCTTCATCCACAGGCATTCATGCAGTTAAACACTTAAGCAGTTAGCCTCATGGCAAGCATGCTATCATGGCAACACTCACACTCATGCAAGATGCTAAAGCATAAACACTTACAGTGTACTCCGAGCCAAAACAAAAGCTAGTTAGAAATCAATACATAATCCTAGCTATGTTAAAATGCCTAATGCAACACATGCAAAAAATGCAACTAAATAGGCTCGGCTATCTAAAATGGCATATGAATGCGACAATTGATACATGTATTCAAATAGGTATTGAAATACAATGCAGTTTGAATGATGCGCCGAGCCCGGGGCATGCAAGACAAATGAATGGATGCACGCATGCAAACATTAGGATGCTAATCGAAACATGCCTTAAAACTAACCATCGAAAGCAGTTAAGTAAAAGGGAGAAAGACGTGGGGTTGGAAGACATTCACACACTCACGCACAGTTATTACAACAGTTGGCCCTCTCGACGGAGGGTCCGAATGAATAATTCAAACCAACTAATTAACTAACTATCCTAGCTAATTAATTATTACACAACCGAATTGAAACAAATAGCTATACTAAGCTAAATGAATATTACAAAATCAATCAAATGATTAAATTACACGAACAAATCATGAATACTGAAATGGCCTCGCGGGCGATGAAGAGATGCATGCTCGGTCGGCTTCGCTCGAAAATCCGTTGCCATGCCTCATGTTGCCTCTGTTTGCACTGTTCTGCACCTCTGAAAATTGTGCAAATCTCCAAAACACCTCTGCTCCACTCCATGGACATGCTGAGAGGTCATCGGCTAAGAGGTATGGCCATCGGCCAAGGGATAGAGGTCATCGACCAATTTTGAGGCTATCGGCCAAATATTTATAGCCGATCGGCACACCAGATAGCCAACCGGCCATCTCTTCCTGCAAACTCTCCTTTCTGCTACAACAGAGCACAAACAGAGGCATGGCAATGTATTTGCAAGAAAATGTTTGTACAACCACACTCCTTATCATGTTTGAAGCTCAAAGGAGTGTAATGCTCAACTCTCGAGCCATCAATCGCACTTCGATGCATGACGGCCAAAGAGGCCGAATTGCACAAATCAATATGGATGAAATACACAAAAACACATAAATGCCTTAACCTCTATCATGCATGATCAAGAGGGTCGACGACCGAGAATTGAGGCACGTTTCATCACTTCAAGTATGAAACGTCCCTCGTTCCTCGTGTTTGGCTTGACATCCAAACCAAACACAATGCAATGCATGCACAACTTAACAAAGCTAATGGCATGCAAACAATGCAATGGAACCTAAACATGTAAACAACATGGCATGCAACAAGTATGCAACAATGTTATGTAATGCAACTAACATGCAACAACATGCAATGTACCAAGCATGCAATGACATGCAATGTACTAAGCGATGCAACAACATGCAATGCGACAAGCATGCAACATGCAAAATGGACTTAAACTAAAATGGACAGATCTCAATCATGCCCAAATCAGTGGCCAAAACACCAAAACTTAGGCACCAAAAGGCAAAACATGCATGCACACATATTGGTCCACAAGCTAGGCAACAAGAACACAACCCTTAGAGGCACTCAAAGGATGACAAAAGTGGAAGTGTAACAACACTATAAGCTCTGAAATTAAGTATGGAATGATGCCAAATCAACCAAGCAAGACAAGTATTGCATGCAAGAAAGCTCAAAGCTTGAAACTAGCATAGGAACTTGTACCAAAGCCACATGAATCAAACCCCAAAGGGCCAAGGACAACCAAAACAGTCTTAGATCATGCCAAAATGAGTCTAAAACATGCATGGGCCAAAGATAAAACAAGCCAACATGAAGGGCATAAGGCATGATACATGCAAGGCCAACAAAGAGGGTTACACTACACCTACCAAGACCAAGCATGGCATGACTTAACCAATAAAAATCAGAGTTATGGAATGTCAAAATAAGCCCAAAAACCCACTGAGATGATATCCCAAAAGCTTAAGCAATAAGACGTGCATAATGGCTCATGTTCAAGGCTTAAAACACAAACCACCCAATGCATGAAAAAGGTTACAAATGTGAATGCATGACCACACTAGATGGACTGAAATCACATATGAAATGATGCCAAATCATGAAAATGGTCTAAGCAATGCATGCTAGTGACTTGGACACTCAAAGCTAACAAGCTAGAATGCACTATGGCTATACAAAGCAATGCATGCATGACTAAAACAACATCAAAAAGAGCTCAATCATGGTAAAACATGAGGGAAAGCTTCTTTAAGTTGAGCCAAAACATGCAAGAATGATGATCCAAACACAAGATGCATATTAAGGCAATAGAGAGGATTGCACTACAAGTGCATGGTGCATGCAAGAGGCTATCAAACCAACCTTAGACAGAAGTATATCATGCTAAAATAAGGTCTAATACATGCTAAGATGAAGCCAAAACAAGCTTAACAAACATGTTACTTTTATGAGCCATCAATACAAGCATATGAGACATAAGGAGAGGGATGACCCTCTCCTATTTGGGACCACAAAACACCATTTCCACCACTGAAAATCCTTTGGATTGCAGTAGTGAAAAGGCCAAAACAAGGTGGTCCCAATAGCTTAAAAGGAAGGCACAAGAACAAGACCAAACAAGGCCTAAGAGGGGGTAGACAACCCCCAACACAAAAGTGACCTTAAACAAACATTACAAGCATGAAAAATCAGAAATTTTTACAGTATAAATTTAAGCTTAAATCAGCATGCAAATAGGTCCAAAAGCTTAAACCAAAACAAGGGTTTAAAGGCTAGTTGACTCACCCTTGAAGAACACCCTCAAGAACACAACTCCAGCACTCTTTTCTGACCAAAACCAGTCCAAAAACACTAACACCAGCTCCTAAGTACCTCAGTAACAAAAGGATGGTGTTCTAGTAGGTGCTTTAGTGCAAAAGTATGAAGAAAATACACTTTTGAGCACAAACTAGGGTAAATATGGAGAGAGAGGTAAAATATAGAGAGAGAGTGATATATGTTTTGTATATCAAGATTTCAGAACCTCTGGAAAGGGAGAGGGGTCTCCCTTCTTATAGAAATTCAATTCTCAAGCTTGTTGAACAAGCTTGAGTCTTGATTCAATCCCTCCATACAAGTGTATGGAGGATGAGATCTGTGCTTACCAGCTGTCACAGCTGGCACAAAAATATCTGCAAAAGCAGGTGGAAAGGTCTCGGCCAAGAAATATGGTCGATCGACCAAAAAGAGTGCCGATCGGCCACCACTTATGGCCGATGGAAAGAAAACAAGGCCGATGGCACAAGGCCTTAGCTGATGGATTGTAGGGATGGCCAACAAGCCACCCTCTTCCCTCAGAAGCAAAAACCACAAGTCCTTGGTCCACAACCAAGCACAAAACAAACAAGTTGAGAGATCCTAAGGTAAGGCATGCAGCCGAGACCTTCGGGAACTCAAAATGAACACGAGCATGGATGATCATCGAGTGTTCAGACGATGACGTCCAAGTCTTGAGGACGGTCAAAAATGGGGTGTCTACAGGTTGCATATTGGCCTAGAGCTAGAGTGCTTCTTGTTGTTAGTGTTGATTTTGTGTAGTTAGTGTATTTGTTGGTCTTTGTTTTTCTTTTTTAGTGTTAGCTTCTTTGGTTGCTTTGTTCTAGGGCTTAGGGGATATTCCCGTTGTAATCCTATATATTTTGTTGTTTTATTTTACAACTTACCCAAAAAAAAGTTTGATCGCTTGGAAGGTCTTTCCATGTTCTATCACAAGTTTTCCATCTTACTAATTTTCACATAGAACTTTCTTTTTGTAGGAAAATACTACTAGTTGGCCAATACTTCAAACGTTATTCAACTATAATGAAGGATGATTTATCAGCTTTTGAAGAACTCTGATTTTGAATGAGTTTTTTTTTTTTTTTTAACTTAATTTTTTTACTAAATGTATAATTTATTACACTTCTTCAACTTTCTTACATTAACTTATGTTCAATAACTCAGTTACTTTACACATTAATGTTTCTATTATGTTTGACAAATTAATACTAACAAATATTATAAAATGGCAAATTTTTTATGCAAAATTCAATTTTCTATACATTTGTGCAAAAGAAATAATGAGGCCTTTCAAGGTAACTAGAAGTCTACAAGGGATGTGAATGTATGTGATGGAATTTTGTGAATGACTTAAAAGGAATATATATACATTTTATCAAACTTTTTATTCTACAAAAACCATTGGTGGTGGATAGGCTAAGTGGCTAGTGAGGGATAGAAAGTCCCTAGTTGGGGGAGCTATAAAGATTTAAAAGATGGAAGTGACAGGTATTAATATATCATTGTGAGATTTCATGGGAAATGGAATCTAGCAGTGAGAATTGAAAATGCATTTGTTGTGGACCACATTAGAGCAGTTGGGGCATAAAAAGTTGTCTTTTGTCGAAAACTTGAGTTTGTTGCACAGGCTGAGGGATATTTACTTTCAACCAAACAAATCAGTTCTAATGAAGAAAATTTCTTATATATTAGAAATATATCATTGTGGAGCTGATATTAAAGATTGGATGGGGAGTTTTTCAGTCTGCTTGTATTCATGTCAAAATGCTAGGAAATGAAGCCGACCATCTGTGATCATAACCGGAAAATGGTTTGAAAGTTTGGATAGCGAAAGTTCTAATTGAGGTTGTTTCTTGTTCTCATTCTGATTTTGTTTATACTTTGTTATGAAAATCATCTTTATACATAAAAAGAGTTTCTTCAATTATTTAAGCCTCATTTTTAAATCATTACTTTAATAAAAGACTTCCATCATTCCATACCTTTTTTGTTCATAGAATTTATTAATAAACTTCCTAGCGTATTTTAAAAACCTTATTTCATAGAAACCCAATAAATATGTTTTCCCCCACAAAATTGCCTTGGGTGTCCGCAAAGAACACATGAGGGTCATTTAATCAGTAAAATTACAACCTTTTTCCTTTCTCTAAGCAAGGCCAAAAGTTTCAACTGGAGTGTAGCCATAATAATAATATTTATAAATAAATAAAATAAAATAAACAAGAAAAGAGAGATGGCAGTCTTGCAATATATGAACTTCAAATCATTTGTGTCAAATCAAGTAATCCTTTAGGCTTCATCAAAATCTGTTACAAACCTATATTCTAACCAAGGGAAATATGTCAATGTGAATTGTAGTTATAAAATAAAATTAAAAAAAAAAATTTAACTCATTACCACGAAAGTATAAACTCCATCTATGTCAAATTTGAACATATATAATGTACTAAATATTTTTAGTAAAATTTTCTATATATGAAAGTTATTCATTTCATCCATGTATAGCAACATAATGATTGCTAGTTACTGAAGAAAGTAAAAACATTCAAACTAATCAAATAAATGAAAACAAATCTAACCCCAATAAAAAAATCAGATTCTAGTTCAAGAATCATATTCAAGCTTCCCAAACAAAGATTTGAACATGTGAAGGAAAAAATTAAAAGAAAAGAAAAGGCTCATAAATGGACCTGCACAACCCATTCCAACCTCCATAACCTGAAAATTGTTTGATTGAAAGCAAAAATACAATATCCATGTTTACAAAGATTGGCTAATAAAATAACAATGTTTGTTGTAACAAATATCTAAGATGCTAGTTTTTATTGATTTTTTTCACCTAGCATGGAGCGGGGAAAAAAAAAAAGGTACTATCAAGATGCCATTTGAGCATGATAGAAAATGAAGAAATATAAATGCAAGGTGAGTGGACGCATGCAGGCATAGCGATAACACTGAATCTTAATATTATCAGTAGTATTTCAATTTTGAAGTGATAAATTACAATTTACAACAAGATACTTGGTCCGAAAATTTTCAAAAAAAAGTACCTAGCATCAATATCAACCTCAAAGACAATAACCATCCTTCACAATACAAAAACAAATATACTATCCCTGAAACAAATCATCTCTAGAAAGTTAAGTAATCTGAGGTTTCCAACTAATTCATTAAGTTAGATAAAAATAAATAAAAACAACAACAACAACAAATCTTATCAAGAGGTAAAAGAGCATTAGCAGGTAAAACAAAAAATCTTACTGTGCGTAATGAATCCCGCAATAGATAAAAGTGGATCGGAGCTCTGCAGCTGAATGGACTATCCAAGAATTGAGGACCTGCAACACAGTACACCGTCAGTGCTACCCGGCCAAGGTTGGCCGAAAAACCCCTCGGGCATGGGAATGAGTGGTTGGAGAAGATGAAGGGCTCCCTCTAGGTATAGAGAGAGAGAGAGAGAGAGGAAAAGAAAGAGTGTATTTAGTTATGTTTAAATGATTTCAGTTGTTATGAGATACTTTCAATGTGAAGAGAGTGAGGCTTATATAGAAGACTTTGCTTGTTGCCCAAGATGGTTTCATGGAGCTTTGGTGCTTCCTTTAACATTGCTCAACGTAGGGGACCTCAAGGTAGTTGATAATGGATGCATGTGCTCATTGTAACCATGCATATAACAGATCACATTCCCTTTGCTAACTGTTTCTGTGATTCTAGGAAGAGGGGTGTGATAACCCTGACCTGTGTTACGTTAATTAATCTTATTTATGATTGTGATTATGTGCTTAATATGATTTTGAATGCCATTTATATGATTATATGTGTTTTTGAATTTCTATATGTTCACCGTAGGAAAATCTGTTTGATGTTCTGCTATAAAATTTAATTGAAGGCCGTAGAGACGTCAAAAACTGAAATTGACTATATTTTTATGCTTAGTATGATTTTTAGAGACTACGATGAAATTTAATTAAAAATTGATTCGGATCAAAATAGTTAGATTTAATATGATTGAATTAAAGCACAATTAACTAGCCTTAATCAAAGTTGATTAGGCAAGCATATATATATAGGCCTTCTAACACCTAAGCTCCCCATTTGAGCTTAAAAATCTGAAAAAACACTCTAGAGAGAGAGGATCGGTTCTAGAGAGAGAGGAGCCACAAATTGTGGATTTTGGCTCAAAGCTAGGGAATTGGGAAGCTAAACTCAAGAAATTAGCTAATATTGGAAGATTGAAGACTCTAGGTGAGTAATTGAACTCAAAACTATGAGTGTAAATCTATAGTTGAGTGAATTCAAGAGTAATATGAGAATTTGAAGTCCCTGTGTTCATGCATGTATAGGATAGCCATGAATTTTCATGAAATTGCGTGATCTAGCATACGGCATGTTAAATATGAAGAATTCAGCATCAAAACTTACATGCATGCATAATTTTGTTGAGTTTCATGATTTTGGGCATCATTTGTGCCATTTGAAATAGAATTGGAGTCAATAATTAACATGCATGCATGATTCATGAAGATATGAAGTTTGTATGAAGTTTGAATGCATGAGTTTTAAAATTATAAAGAGAATTTGGAATGGATTTGGAAATGGACCATGATTTTGGACAATTGGTTTCAAATTATCCAAGTTCTTATGACATACAATGTTTTTCTGTGATTTGGCCTTGACTTGCAAACTTTGGAGCCTTTGGCAGTGTGTTTTGAACTTCAAATAGAATTCTAGAAAACCCAGAATTCGACTTGTCCGCTCGAGCGTGAAAATGTAGCTCCCAAAAGTTTTGCAGAGATTACACGGCGGCTCGAGCCACCGAAGCTGTGCTCGAGCGTACCCTGTTTTGCAAGACTCCTCGCTCAAGTGCCAAAAAGCTCGCTTGAGCGTAAATCGCAAGGAACCAATACTTTTGCAGACTAAAGGGGGTTCGCTCGAGCGACCAAAGCTGCGCTCGAGCAGAGAGCCCTGTTTCTGAAATTTTGATAAGTTGTTATATGTTTCTTCTCCCATTCTCTTCCATTTCTAAGCACTCTTAGGCATGCATTGAATATTGTAAATGAGTTAAAGGGATAAGAAAGAGGCTTATGAGAAATAAACAAATTGGGAACGGATTGAATCGCTTGTGACCCGATATGTTGTAAATTGTGTAGGCTCAGGCGCAAGGGAAAATCTGTTTGCAGAACAGTGTGAGTAATATCTTAGTAAGGATATTTTGAAGTATGCTACTTTCTAAATGCCTACCTTTGAAAGAGGTTCCATGGAATTGCTACTTTGAATTGTGAAAGAATGTTCGTTATGCCACTGATTGAATAAGTCATTGAATAAGCCGTGAAAGAATGTTCGTTACGCCAATGATTGAGCCAAAGGCCGTCTGACATAAATGATTAGGCCAAAGGCTGTTTGACATGAATGAATGGGCCTAAGACCGTTTGACATGACTGAATTGGGCCCGAGGCCGTTTGATAAGAATGAATTGGGCCTGAGGCCATTTGATGTATTTGGACTTGAGGCTTTTTAACGTACTAGATGGAAACATGGATGGGCCTAAGGCAGTTTGATATATTCGTGTGTTATGTTAATTAATCTTAATTATGCTTATAACTATGAGCTTGATATGATTTTGAGTGCTAATTATATGATTATGGGTGTTTGTGGATTTATATCTGTTCACTGTAGGAAAATCTATTTGATTTTCTGCTATAAAAATTAAATTGATGGCCGTAGAGGTGACAAAAACCAAAATTGGCCGTATTATTGTGATTAGCATAATTTTTAGGGCCTATGGTGAAATTTAATTGAAAATAGATTCAGATCAAAATAATTAGATTAAATTGATTAAGTACAGTACAATTGATTAACTCTAAGCAAATATGATTAGTCAAATTAATCACCACTATATATATAGTGCAAGTGCCTAGGCTCATAATTTTGAGCTCTTAACCTTGCAAAATCTGAGAAAGGCCTATATAGAGAGAGAAAGTGTGATTCTAAGGGAGAAGAGGCTCAAATTTGAGGACTTGAGCTCAAAGCTTGGAGAATTGAAGAACTAGGCTCAAGAACTAACTAGATTTGGAAGAATTGAAGACACTAGGTGAGTAACTGAACTCAAATTTATGAGTTTAAGTTCATAACTATGAAAATTCAAGAAGTATATATTGATAAAAATGAGAATTGAGCTAAATGTGTTGAATTTAAGATCAACTTGGGCATGCATGCTTGAATTTATTGTGATTTCTCATGTTTGAGCATAAATCATAAAGACTATGTTGAAATGAGAGATGTTTGACACATGGCATGAATTGTCATGTTTTGAAGCCTACTTTTAAGTCTTAAAGCTTGTATATGCAAGATATGAAACATGGATTTTACATACATGGTTTTAACCTCATGGTTTAGGCTTGATTTCGGAGATTTGATCCATAATTTGATTAATTGGTCTCAAATTATCTATGTTCCCATGTCATATGATGATTTTTCATAATTTTGGACTGAAAATATGAGTTTTGAACATTTGAAGATGTGTTTTGAGCTTCAAACAGAGTTATGGAAAACCCAGAATTCTACTTGTCCGCTTGAGCAAGGAAAGTGTTGCTCGAGCATGGAAATCGAGCTCCTAGAAGTTTTACAAAATCTTACAGATCGCTCGAGCGAGGACCATTTTTACTTAGTCTTCTGCTCGAGCAACCGTCGAGCGGGAAATTCACGCAACCAGAACTTTTGCAGACCGCTCGAGCTGCAAAGTTATGCTCGAGCGACCACCCATATTTTTGAATCCCCGCTCGAGCAAAGCAAGCTGCGCTCGAGCGGAGGTGTAGACCGCCCAAAACGCCGCTCCGCACACGAGGGCGCGAATTGTAGTTCTAGCTACTACAGTTCGGACTCCTGTCACGGTTCTGAATCTAATCTCACAAAGTGCAATGTAAGACTAATAAATCACCAAAGAGTCTAAATCCGGCAAATCGTTTTGGAAAATCGCTTTTAATCAAGAAGTGCCAAACATGGACTGCTTTCCTAGATTTCAGAGTCGCCACCTAAATATTTTGTTTTGGAAAATTTAGGAAACCCTGACTCGTGCCTAAGGCCACGTGTCCATCATCACCAAAGTTGCCTCGGCTCGGGAACTTGGGTACCGGGGGGGGGAAGGTCATGAAATGAGCACCCCCGCTCGCTCGATCAAAGGATCGGCCTCTACTAAACATGATATATTGTTTTTGAAAACACATGTGTTCTTATTCCGGTTTATTAGCTAGCTTACTATGTGATGCGCACAGCATACAAGTATAGACTCAATCACGTGGATTGGAACAAAACAATTCATGTTTGTTTTTTAAAGTGGTTTGAAAGTTGCTACACGCAAGTAGGCTAAGACGCGGATTTGCCACCCTCAAGTGGGCTTAGAAAAACATGATTTTGCTACTTCAAGTGGGCTTAAAACTCACAATCATCAAGTTGTTCCAATTCAGGCAATCAAACATTCATCCACAGGCATTCGTGCAGTTTAAACACTTAAGCAGTTAGCCTCATGGCAAGCATACTATCATGGCAGTATACACATCTCATGCAGTATGCTAAAGCGTAAAAGCTTACCTAGTACTCCGAGTCAAAAAGAAGCTAGTTAGTAATCAATGCATGATCCTAGCTAAGTTAAGATGCCTAATGCAACACATGCAAAAATGCAACTAAATAGGCTCGACTATTCTAAGATGGCAGATGATTTATAACACTTGATACATGTATTCAAATAGGTATTGAAATACGATGCAGTTCGAATGATGGGCCGAGCCCGGTGCATGCAAGACAGATGAATGGATGCACGCATGCAAGCATAAGGATGCTAATTGAAATATGCCCTAAAACTAACTATCAAAAGCTGGTAAATAAAAGGGAGAAAGACGTGGGGTTGGAAGACATGCATCACACACACGCACACTTATTACAAAATTTGTGCCCTCTCGACGGAGGGTCCGAATAATAAGCTAACTAGCTAATCTAAGCTAATTAAACTAATTATTACAAACCAAAACTAATTAACTAACAAGTTAACTAATTATTACAAAACAAATCGATTAGCTAAGCACGTCAACTAATTAAGTACAAAACCAAAGCATTAGCTATCTAAGCAAAGCAGCTAAGTAAAGCAGTAAGAAGAGGTCCTCGGGGCGAAGGGTGCATGCATGCTCGGTCGCCTCGTCCGGAAATCCATTACTATGCCCCAACTTGCCTCTGTTTGCATTTGATTTCAGAACACTGCACAAGCCTCCAAATAGCTTCTACTCCAACATGGAGACCTCCAGGAGGGCTGCCGACCACTTAATGGTGTTGTAGACCACCTGTAGACCACCTAAACATGCTGCAGACCAGAGAAAATGGTCGGCCAGCTACCTTTTCTAGTCTGCCGACTAGAAAATCCTGCCAAGCTCCAATTTGCTGCAACAGAGAATAAGAAGGGGCATAGCAGTGTATTTGCAAGGTATACGTGCATAACCACCCTCCCTATCGTTTCTTAAGCTCAAGGGAGTGCGATACTCGACTCTCAGGCCACCAACCATGTATCACAATGCACGATGGCCAAGAAACCAAGTTTGCACAATTCAATGTCAATGAATGCACAAATAACACATAAGGGCCTTAACCTCTATCATGCATGATCAAGAGGGTAACAGAGCTAAGGAAGTCCAAAACATGCACAAAATCAGTTTAAGGCATGGCCAAAAAGTGCTAGAATCAAAGGCCAAAATAGCATGCAATGTAAGCTAGTAAAGAGGATTTGCACTACAAGCATGTGAGGCAATCAAAAGGCCACTAAACCAGCAAAAGTCAGAGGTATGCCATGCCAAATAAAGCCCAAAAACCCACTGAAACATGGTTAATGCATGCAAGAATGAGATGCTCCTTTGATATGCTATGAAGAGGGTTATTCTACACATGCAAGATGGACATCCAATATGGAAAAACAAGCTCTGGAAAGAGCCTATGAAGGTCCTAAAACTCATCAAAAATGGCCTGAAACATGGCTTGGAAGCATGCAAATAAGGGCTCCTTTGTAAGGCTAAAAATGCTAGAAAACAAAACAAGGAGAGAGAGGGTCACCCCTCTCTGATTTTGGCACTCAAAATAGCATGCTAGCCACTGAAAATCCACTGGATTTCAGTGGCTAAAAGGCCAAACAAAGGCCAACACAAATGCTCTAAGGCATGGCTCAAAACAAGGTAAAATGAAGCATGCAAGGGGGTAGATGACCCCCAACAGAAAAATGATCTTAAACAAACATGTTAAGGACCTCAAAATAAGACTTTTTCAGTTTACACCGAAGCTCAAAAATGCTTGCAAGTATGGCTAAAAGATGGAGCAAAATAAAACTCAAAAGAGGGAATAGGGTGTTACCCTTGTAGCTCAGCAACTCCAGCAGCTTATGGACCAAAAATGCAGCTCCTTAGGACCTCTCAAGACCCTCCAAAAAGCTTAGGTTGGTTTTGGAGGTGTTAGGCTTAGAGGTAGTGTGCAAAGGGGCAAGAACTTAGCACTTTTGAACACAAAATATAGAGACAGGGGGGAGGTGTATGTGTGTATGCTTCAGCCAAATTCAGAACCCTCTACAAGGAAGGGAAGGCCTTCCTTTATAGACAAGGGAGGCTAAAGCTTCTCCAAGAAGCTTAAAACCTAGGGCCAATATCCTCCATACACGTGTATGGAGGATGCAGTCTGTGCCTCCTAGCTGGCACAGCTGGAACCAACTTACTGAGACAGAAAAGGTGGGAGCTGGCCGACCAGTTCAGGTGGTTGGCCGACTAGGTTCAAAAGGTTCAGGTCTCAAAAGCTGGTCGGCAGCCTCCTAGGGTGGTCTCCTCACTCAATGCAAGCTAGTGGTATGGTGGGAGACCTGTAAATGTGGCCCAAAGACCAAGGAGACCAGCTTCCTGTCAAGAAAACTGGCTGGCGAGGAGAAAGGCGGTCTCCAAGGAGAAAAGGTGGTCTCCCACCCTCGTACCACCTTCCAAACAATGAAAATGGGGTCCATGCCAAAAATGAACCAAGACGGATGCAAAACGAGGGTTCGGGGGCCAAAACGCGCAGCCGGGTGCCCCGAAAACTAACTGTTAAGCATCGAAAGTGGCGTGCAGCCACAAAGGTGGTCTCCCGGGCCACAGTGTCCCTCTAGAGAGAGGAAACAAGGTGTGTGCCAAAAACCGGAGCAAACAGAGAAAGTTAAGCGGTCCCGAACCGAGGCGCATGGCCGACAGCTCCGAAAACTAGAAACTGGTCTCCAAATGGGAACAATGGTCTACGACCACGAAAAGTAGCCTACGGCCACTGAGAGATGGTCTACGAGACCTCTCCCTTCCTTCGGGAAGAGAAAACAGAACCTGGTTCGCAAACCGAGGCAAAGCACAAAAGAGTCCCAAAGTCCGGAGGCAAGGCTCTCAGCCGAGACTTCGTAACATCAGAACGAGCACAACATGCGCAATCACCGAGCGCTCAATCGATGACGTCTGAGTCTTAAGGTTGGTAAAAAATGAAGTGTCTACACATTCATTTCCATATTGAATTGTGCAACTTCGCTTCTCGGCCATCATGCATTGAAATGCGTGATTGATGGCCCGAGGGTCGAGAACCACACTCCCTTGAGCTTATGAAATGATAGGGAGGGTGTTGTGCACACATATCTTGCAAATACATTGCCATGTCCTTTCTTGCTCTCTGTTGCAGCAAATTGAAGTCTGGCAGCAGAAACTGGTCGGCCGACCAGGTAAAGTGGCTGGCCGACCACTTTTTCTGGTTTTCAGCACAAAAAGTGGTCGGCAGGTGGTCTCCAATGCCAACAACTGGTCGGCAGCATCCCTACAGGTTCCCATGGTGGAGTTTTAGCCTTCTGGAGCCTTGTACAGTGTTCTGGGACCAGTTGCAAATAGAGGCAAATCGGGACATCGCGATGGATTTCCGAGCGAGGCGATTCGAGCATGCATGCATGCATCCCTCGTCATGAGGCCATTTCAGTGTTTTGTTAGCTTAGAATGTATATTTGTTTCAATTTTGGTTGTGTAATAATTAATTAGCTAGAATAGTTAGTTAATTAGTCGGTTCTATATTATTTATTCGGACCCTCCTCCGAGAGGGCAATGTTGTAAATAAGTGTGCGTGTGTGTGATGCATGTCTTCCAACCCCCATTTCTTTCTCCCTTTTATTTACTAGCTTACGATGGTTAGTTTTAGGGCATGTTTCAATTAGCATCCTTATGTTCGCATGTTCGCATTCATTTATCTGTCTTGCATGCACCGGGCTCGGCGCATCATACTAACTGCATTGTATTTCAATTCCTGTTTGAATACATGTATCAAGTTGCATTTCACATGACATTTTAGAATAGCCAAGCCTATCTTAGTTGCATTTTGCATGTGTTGCATTAGGCATTCTTGACATAGCTAGGATCATGCATGATTACTAACTATCTTCTGTTTTGGCTTGGAGTACTCGGTGAGTGTTTATGCTTTAGCATCCTTGCATGTGTGTGAGTGACTGCCATGATAGCATGCTTGCCATGAGGCTATTTGCTTATGTGATATAATTGCCTGAATGCTTGTGGGTTAAGGTTGGATTACCTGAATTGGAACAATTCATTGATTGCAAGTTTTAAGCCCACTTGAGAGTGGCAAATCACCATGTTTTCTAAGCCCACTTGAGGGTGGCAAAATGCGCATTTTAGCCTACTTGCGAGTAGCAATCCGCTTTCAGAAACAAACATGAGATGTTTTGTTCCAACTTAGGCGATCCAGTCTATACTTGCGTGTTGTGTGCATCACATAGTAATTCTAGCTAATAATCGGAATAAGAACACATGTGTTTTCAAAAACAAGATATCATGTTAGTAAAGGCCGATCTTTGATCGGGCGAGCGGGGGTGCTCATTGCATGACCTTCCCCTCTCGTACCCAAGTTCCCGAGCCGAGGTAACTTTGGTGATGACGGACACGTGGCCTTAGGCACGAGTCAGGGTTTCCTAAATTTCCCAAAAATAAAATATTTAGGTGGCGACTCTGTATCTGGCAAAGCAGTCAATGTTTGGCACTTCTTTCTAAAAATCAGTTTTTCAAAACGATTTGTTGGATTTGAACTCTTTGGTGATTTATCAATCTTGCATTGCACTTTGCAAGATCAGATTAAGAATCGTGACATTGAGTCCGAACTGTAGTGAGCCCAATGAACAAAACGGGATTTTCCCGAGACGTTCGACCACGTCTACAGTTTCTGGCGACTCTGCTTGGGAGTTAGAGAACTTGACTCGAACTCATGATATCTTGTTTCGATTATACTTATGTGTTTCTTTACATTGCATTTGCATTGGTGCGCCTAGGACACCGTGTTTGCCATCTGCTATTCCTAAACGGTTTCCCGGAGGCTCGCTTTGAGAAGCGTGCCATAAGGCTGACCGGTTACGAGCTCTGGCACGATGGGAACACAAACCCCGATTTTTACCGGGGCACCCTTTTTGACCATTTGGCGTAGTGCATGTCAAAATCCATAGTGACCATTCTAAACTAGGAAAGGTTGCTTATCCGGTTATAGGTTGTTTGAAACCGCTGCGTGCATAGTGAAACCCTAGCTCCTGACAAAATAGGACAGGGAAACCCTATCCCACCATTGGGGTGTTTTGGCTCTCATTTGCCTGCTATGTGCTGTTAGAGTGTGCCTCTACAGGTTGCATATATCAGTTTGGAAGTCGGGGTATCAGGCCTGTGAGCATCAGTATGTGAAGAATCAGTTTTACCTGAGGGTATCAGTTTACAGGCAGAATTTGGAGCAGAATTCAGTAAAGAGCACGGTCATGCAATTATGCTTATATCTGTTCTGGTGAAATTGGGCTGAGATGCTGCCTGTTTTCTCTTTTGCTATGGGGTAGTCTTGGAACCGTAGCTTCAGAAGGCTCCAATATTCCCCAGATACATTGGACTTGTGCGGATAGACTTTGTCAGGTCAGAGATTCAGTTTAGAGCAACCAGTGTTTTCCTTCGCTGAGGCAAGTTAAAGAAAGGCCAATCAAGGCTTATTGGTTCATCTAATCCGTCAGTCACCAGTCGCATCACCTTCATCCAAACTTAGTCGCCAGTGATGGCACAGAGTTCGGAAGAAGTTGTGGCCATGGTAGCAGCGTTAAACCAAGGAATTGCCATGCAGGGTGAGACCGATGTCGAAATGCAACACCCATCTGGGGCGCCTACCACACATCCAGTCTCGAATCCCAATCATCTCAAACTCGTGAACCCACCACTTCTGAGCTGATGAGGATGATTGAAGATCTTCAGAGAACAGTAGCGAATTTAGCCTGTGGAGTTTTGGCTCCATCATCAACCACATCGCCTACCAGGGATTTCACACAAAGGGCTCCCCTAATCTTGGGACTAGCTGCATTGGAAGAAGGCCAGTCTCCTGGCAAAGTGGAGGCCAGTGGTAAGAACAAGGTTGGGGCGGACATTGGTCCCCACAAACAGCTTCGGTGGCTATTGAGGCTTTGAAAGCCGAGGGGCTGAACAAACAGCAAGCGATCGCAGTTATTGCACAGATTATGGATGGCACTTTTGCCACTCAGAATGAGAGCAGTCTGAGTCAAGGGGCAAACCGGGAGAAGGTCGTACGCGTAGAGCTTTGAGCTAATCCTGTCGCAAGGATCGGCAAAAAGCAGCACCTGCTGACTGACTCGCTAGTGCGGCGCAAAAATCCACAAACTCTAAGTACCAACCCGAGGTCGCAGGGTCTTCCATGCCCTCTATATGCCCTTGTCCAAGGCTCTTCAAATCCTTGTTGAAAAAGGCCATCTCAAACCCCTTGAGTCTCGACCTCTCCCTGGTCGTCTTCCACCCGGTCATGATACTACCCAGTACTGTGCGTACCATCAACAAACCGGTCACAGCACCGACAATTGCTTTTGTCTTCGCCATGAAGTACAGGATTTGTTTGACAACGAGGTCATAATCCCACCAAGCTCAGCAAAGTCTATCATCTTTGGATCAATGAACTTGGGGGATAGTATGAGTATGTGATCAGGGGTTGAACCACCTGTGGGCCACGTTCAGTTTACTTCAGATGTGGCGTATGGCACGCACTGTTTTGAGCATTTGCAAATGCTGGTTTTTGTACTTTCTGACTTGGGTATTAGGTCAGTCTTGTTTTTTTTTTTTATATATATATTATTGAGTCAGTCTTTTTGAACTAAGTCAGTTGGGTCTGTCTATTGTATCGAGTCAGTCCTGTTTTGTTAGAGTCAGGTGATTTCGGGGGTGTTACCTCGGATATCACCTGCTTGTTTTGGTGTTTGTCTTTTACACTCTTTTGAGTTTGTTTCTGCCGTGGAGCTAGTTACGCCAGAATGAATGAAACAGTGGTGAGTTTTACGCTTTTGTGTTTATTTCTGCCTTGCGCCAGCTGTGCCAGAATTCTAAACGAGATGGAAATATTTGACTAGAAGCTGTGTCTTTTCTGTGCCTTGAATTCATTGCATCGACCTAAGTTTTTCAAAACTTTTTTTTGAACATTGTGATAAAAACGAAGAGGAAGGAATTCCTCGGGATTTGCAAAATTTGATCAATTGAGGAAAAGAGAGGCGTGCTAAGCCCTTAATGAATGAGATCATGTTTGTTAATGTGAGTACTGAGAAGGATCCTGGCTTGATCGAGATTGGTTCCGCACTGTCTTCAGCGCGAGCGACTAGTCGTTTTCTTAAAAGATTTCAAGAAATGTTTTGCGCGGTCCTGCGAGGACCTGTGTGGAATCGCTCTTGAGATTATGCAGCTCAGAATCGCTCTCAGCCCCAAGACTCGACCCCTCACTTTCAAACCTTGAACTTGAATTCAGAATGTTCAACGGTCAACTACAATGTGAGGCCTGTGTGGCCAGATTCAAAGAAGCCCTCAAACTAGGGGCAGGGAAGTTAGATCAAGAAGATCAGATGTCGTCAAAAGAAGCTTGCAAAGCTAGATCAGAAGCACCCCTCGAACTAGGGGCAAAAATGTCAAAGGTGATCGAACAGTCAAAAAAAATTGGGATGTTTCTCAAGCTAACGAAGATCAGCAAGAATGCCAAATCCCAGAAGGGAGGAAAGAAGAAAGTATTGCTGAAGGATAACCGAGTTCCTATCCACAACACTAGGGGCAAATTCAGCCCCCCATTGGATGGACTCCTGCATCGTCAGCGAACAGCAGCCATTCTCCTAGATTCAGATGACTTCAGGATCTCAAAACCATTTGACATGAACAAAGCTACACTTTTACCCTTGAGAGGCTCGCTGGGCCGAAAACCCGGAAGGGCGACCCAGGCAAAAGTTAGAGCAAGAGAAGAGAAAAAGAAAAAGAAAAAAAAAAAATGCAAAGAATGAAAAAAAGAAAAAGAAGAAAATGAAGAAAATGAAAGGAAAAGATGAAAAGAAAAAAGTAGAAAAGAAATGAAAAGAATTGAAAAGAAAAGAAGAACATAGCTCGCAAGGTTGAAAACCCGGAAGGGCGGCCTTGGCAAAAGTTAGAGCGCAAAAAGAGAGGTTAATACCTGAGTGTACCTTAATCCGAACTACGTAAGGCTTGATTCCCATGTTTGGGATACGTAGGCAACTTCATTTTGAAGTCCAGCCACAAACACTTCCAAATCGACTATGTCCATGTAATGGTTCTGATCATCGTTGTCTTCTCTGTATCCGAGAGTTCGGTTGTGATCGTCACCTTGAAACTGGTTACAATGTGCTGCAGTGCTATTCAAATAAGGGACAACTTTCTGTTGCCATACAGCGCGCTGCGGTGCTATTCAAACAAGGGGCAACTTTCCGTTGCCGAGCAGTGCCGTTCGGGCAAGGGGCAATTTTCCATTGTTTTGGATCTGAGGTTATGCACCTCAAGAGTAAGTTCCATGTTGGTCGAGCAGTGGCCATTTGCAAAAATAATTTTTGAGAATTTTTAATGAAGTTGACTAATTTTCTCGAAAATTATTCCATTTTTCCAAAAACTGGACCATATCTTGGACCTAAAAAGGAAAATTTTCAGTACTCATAGCCTGACTTGCATGATTTTAAATCGAAAAATCGAACAAGCATGTTAATCTAACTCTCATGCTGGTCAAAATTGTTTTAGTAGAAAACCAAAACAAAAAATTGGTCAAAATGATGAACTAGGGACACAGTTGAGTCAGGCTTCCTGTCTTTCCCCCGTTGTCAATGCATTTGCCAGAAAAGGCACCATACTTGCCGAAAAGGGCACCCTATTTGCCAAGAAGGGCATAGCGGAAGCTAACAGAAAAGGGCTGAAAGCTCTCATATCCTCTGAGCAGCAAGGTATCAAGCCAAGTGCGAAGCACGAACTGGAATGGAGCAAGGTATTCCACTCCCTCATCCAGACAGATCTGATCATGTCCAAACTCCCCAGCAGAGCATCGTCAACCGATGTTAGTTGCAGATTTGCTGCGCGTTTGGTCGCATTGCAACCCCTCTGTGGAAGAAACTCACTGTTGTGAACAAGAATGAGAATCTGGTAGAATACCAAAGGCAAGAACCCACAACTTCCTGCTTATCCATCAACCACCCAGGGGAGGGATAAAAAAATGAGAGATTGAAGAATAGAGAGATGTGCGCTGAGAGAAAAAAGTGAGGAAAAGGGCTTTTTCAGAAAAACAGAGCCTGAGGGCCGAGTGATGTGAGAATCACAAATGAGAAAGGGTGGGAAACAATACCCGGAGAAACTGGCTCCTCATGCACTGAGAGGTCTCTTGCCATTGGAACACGTCTGTGTGTCGTGTCAGTCGTTTTGTTTGTCTCGATTCTTGTTTTGAGTCGTTTCGGGTGTCTATAAATGTGTTTAGGTTGTCTTACCTTGTCTTTCTCTTTGTTGTTGAGTCGTGGTGTGCTGTGTTCAGTCGTAGTCTCAATACCCAGTTGAGAACTTATTCTCACTCTCAATTTCAAAAAATCGTTTTGTGCTCAGAGTGTCATGCCGTTCTCCACATTTGTGCAAAACAAGATTTTGTTCTTTCAAAAACCGTAGGGTTCAACCTGGGTCATGTGGGAACAGTAAAACCAAGACCTATCTGAAGCTATATAGGTTCCAGACTTCGAAGCAAAAGGAAAAAAGGGAAAATGTCGGGCATCTGAGTTTGTTTCAACTTCTGCAAGTTCTGTCATCGCATCATGTATGTTCAGAATGAGCTGTGTGTTCAAAATTAAAAGAATACTGTGTTATGAGCCGTGTGTTCAGATCGAGTAGTGTTGTGTTATGAGCTGCGTGTTCAAAATTGAAATGTGTGAGCTACGTGTTCAAAGTGGAATGTGTGAGCTGCGTGTTCAAATTGAAGTGAATGAGTTGTGTGTTCAGAAATGAAAATTTATGAGCTGCTGTAGACACCCCATTTTTGACCATCCTCAAGACTTGGACGTCACCGTTGGAATGCTCGGTGATTATCCATGTTAGTGTTCGTTTGGAGTTCCCGGAGTTCTTGGCTACGCGCCTTGCCTCAGGATCCCCGAATTCGACTGTTTTGTGTCTGGTTTGCACCAAACACTTGTGCTTTTGCCTTGGAGGGGCAGGGAATGCCTTGTGAGGCATCCCCACACACCACCGGCAGTGGCTAGAGGCCACCGGCTGGTTGGTGTTGCCATCGGCACTATATTGTGCCGGTCGGCACTCTTTGTGCCGGTCGGCAATCAATTTTGTCAAAATGACAATTTTGCCCTGCCGACTACTGTGCAGTTGCTTTTTTGAGATATTTTGCAGCAGCTGTATAGCATTTGGTTTCCCCTCCATACACGTGTATGCAGGGATGAGCCTTTGGTTTAGCTTAGCTTGTAAGCTTTGTTGTCTATAAGAGAAGGCTCTCTCTCTTGGCTCAAGGGTTAAGAGGAGTTAGACATTTTAGAGAGAAAACAGAGAAGAGCTCTGGTTTTAGGGTTTCAATATATATCTATTCTATCTCTCTTTTGCTCTCTTGTTTGTACACTAGGTGTTTGTGTCTCACTATTGCACATCAACACCTAGTGTTTCACCTTTCTTGGCTACTGAGGTTCCAAGAGGTTGTTCTTGGTGTTTTTGGCTGGATTGAGCCAAGGAAGCAACAACATCATCTTTGGTGAAGAAGGTCAACAAGGGTGAGAAACTTGCTTTATTTCCCCATTCTTGCATTCCATTTTTACCTATCTTTGAACTGTTTTTGTGCTTAGTGTTTAATACAAAAAAGTTCTGTTTTTTAGTCCTCTTGATAGTTTATTAAGAGTGTTTTGTGGTTTGGAAGGGTTTGACCACCCTTAGGCCTTGAAAGGCCTCATTTTTGTGCTATTTTGTGAGAGCTCCGGGATTTTGGTGTTGGGGTCTCTTCACCACTGAAATCTTGGGGGATTTCAGTGGTGAAGATGATGCCTTGAAGTCCCAAGAAGGAGAGGGCCATCCCCTCTCCTTGTTGTCCTTGAAAAGGGCCTATTTTGCCTCTTGAGGGAGCCTCATGTTTGAGTGTGTGTTGAGCATGCCATGGCTGTATTTTGTACTTATATTGCCATGTTTTAACTTTGTATTAAGTTGGTTTTGGTCCCTTATGCATGCTTAGCATAGTTGCCATGTAATGCCTTGTGAGTGCCTTAACATGCCTTAGGTGGTTAGCCCTAATTTGAGCATGCTTTAGGCTTGGATTCATGAAGATTTTGTGCTTATCTTGACATGTTTTAGGTCTGTCCATAAGTGTTTGGGTTGGTCTTGGCATGCTTAGTATAGCCTCTTTACATTTTAGGCTTGTTAGCCTTGAGCATGAATTTGTAGCATGCCTTGGTTTGCATCATTTCAATGGTTTGAGACCATTTGCCATGTTATTCAGTCCTTTGGCATGCCATATGCTGCCTAAGTCGCCTCTTTATTGCTTTGAAAGCATGTGTTGTATGCCTTTGTTTTGGTCATTGTGCATGCCTTTGAATTTGAGTCACTTAAGTGCCATCTAGGTGGTCTTTTGGACTTAGTTTTATGTGTTAAAACTTGTTTTTGGTCGCCTAATGCATGCCATGTATGGTTGTGTTAAGTGTAGTCCATTACCTCTTTGGTGAGCTTGAATGCTTGGGCCTTTTGCATGCTTTACTTGGTTTATTTAGTTGGCTTGGAACCTTCTATGACATGATTCTTAAAGCTTATGATGCATGCTAAGTGTCCATGATATCCCTTTCAAGTGTGCTTGAGGGTTGCTTACTTAGTGCCTAAGTGTTAAGTCTTAACATATGCATGTGTGTGTGTGTGTTGGCCTTCATTTTTGGGCATTTGGCCACTGATTTTAGGCCTATTTAGAGTTGCCTAGATCATGTTTAAAGCCATCATTTGCTTGGTTTGCTTTGCCTCATGTTTGCTTGCATGCTACATAAGTGTCTTGCCAATGATCATGTTGCATATTAGCTAACATGCTTAGGTTGCATTGCCTTGCATACATGTTTGTTCCTTGACTTGGTGATAGGAATTGGGCTTGTTTGTTTGTTTGGTTTGCATGCATTTGACATGAAAGTGCACACTTGGTTCTTTGGGCCATCATGCATGGAAATGCGTGATTGGTGGTCCGAGAATCGAGGCACATGTCCCTTTGAGTCACAAATATGATAAGGGGCATGATTGGTGCATACATTGTTGGAATTACATTGCCATGCAAGTTTTTGCCCTCTGCTGCTATGAGTTGCAGGTTCTGCAGACATTCAGTGCCGGCCGGCAGTATTTAGTGCCGACCAACAGTATATTTATGGCCGATGGATGTATTTTGTGCCGGTGGCAACACACTTCAGCCGGTGGTGTTTCCCCTCAGCCGGTGGTATCCCTCAGTGCCTTGAGAGGTGGTTCTGAGACTTTGGCAGTTTTCAGAAAGGCAGAGCAGGGAAAACAGAGGCAAGCTAGGCATGGCAGTGCGATTCTGAGCGGAATCCGAGTGCGTGTGCATTGAGCCCCTGCCCCGAGGCAGTGTACTGTTTTCCTTAGACAATTTAATTTGTTGATTTAATTAATTTGTAATATTTAATTAGCTTGCGTAGTTAATTATTTGTATTATTCTTTTGGTCCCTCCGTGTGAGGGCATAATTGTAATAAGTGTGGGTGAGTGTGGTGTATGTCTTCCAACCCCCACTTCTTTCTCCCTTTTATTTACCTGCTTATGATGGTAGATTAGGGCACGTCTATTTTAGCATACCTTATGCAATGCATGCGTGCATCCATGCATTTGTCTAAACATGCACCGGGCTCGGTACATCATACAAACTGCATCTGTACTTTCAATTCCAAATTGAATACATGATAATTGTAGCATTTCACATGCCATGCTTAGGGTTAGCCGAGCCTACTCTAAATTGCATCCTTGCCTGTGTTGCATTAGCCACTTAACATGACCTAGGGACATGCATGTCTGCTAACTAGTTTATTGTTTTGGCACGGAGTACGATGTAAGTATTTTATGCTTTAGCATACCACATGCGTGTAAATGTTGCCATGACAGTATGCTTACCATGCGGCTAAGTGCTTATGTGAGATAAACTGTTTGAATGCCTGTGGGTGGAGGTTGGGTTGCTGAGTTGGAAACTCATTGAAATCCGTATTTTAGCCTACTTGCGAGTAGCAAAACCCGAAACGTTTTCAAAAAAACGGATATGCAATGATTATTTCCGAATTAGGCAACCTAGTCTATACTTGTTTGCTGTGCGCATAACGTAGTAAAACTAGGCTAATAACCGGTATAAGAGCATGTAATGTTTTCAAAATCGGATATCACGGTTAGTAGAGGCCGTCTTCGGACCGGGCGAAGGGGGTGCTCATAGTGACCTTCCCCGATCGTACCCAAGCTCCCGAGCCAAGACATTTGGTGATGACGGACACGTGGCCTTCGGCACCGAGTCAGGGTTTCCTAAATTTCCCATAAAAAAACATTTAGGTGGCGACTCTGTAATCTGGCGAAGCAGTCCATGTTTGGCACTACTTTTCAAAAATCTATTTTTTCTTCAAAAATCTATTTTTTCTTCAAAACGATTTGCCAGAGTTGGACTCTTTGGTTCAGATTTAGAACCGCAACACAAAAGGGAGTCCGAACTGTAGCGAGGTCCCCCGCGGGCTTGTTACAGTTTCTGGCGACTCTGCTGGGGATTTAGAGAGCTTGACTCGAACTCGTGATATCCTACTTTGATTTCATTTATGTGTCTCTTTGCATTGCATGTGCATTGGTGCACCTAGGACACTGTGTTGCCATCTGTCATTCCTGAACGGTTGCTGGAGGCTTGTCTTGTCAAGGCACGACCATAAGGCTGACCGTTATGGGCTCTGACAGTATGGGAACACAAACCCCGGTTTACCGGGGCACCCTTTTTAACCATTCGACCTAGTGCATATTGGAATCCATAGTGACCATTCCAAACTAGGACAGGTTGCTTACCCGATATAGGTTGTTTGAAACCGCTGCGTGCGTAGTGAAACCCTAGCTCCTGACAAAATAGGACAGGGAAACCCTACCCCAACATAGGGGTGTTTTGGCTCTCTTTACTTGCTATGTGCTTTTAGAGTGTATCTCTACAGGGAATGCATATACCAATTTGCGGGCCTGGATATCCGGCCTGCGGGCACCAGTATTGGTATTTTGAGAATCAGTCATATCTGCGGGTATCAGATTCAGAATTGAGGCAGTGATTTCGGGGAACAGTGATCAGTATAGAATACAGTCGTTCAGCTTTGCTCGTATCCGTTCCAGTGAAGTTGAGCTGAGATGCTGTCTGTTTTCTCTTTTGCTAGGTAGCCCTGGAATCATAGCTTCAGAAGGCTCCACTATCCCCCGGGTACATTGGATTTGTGCTGATAGACTTTGTCAGGTCAGAGACTCAGTTCAAGGGTAATCAGGGCCAGAGAAGGCTAGTCAGACATAGACCACCAGTACAACAGCTACCAGATCAGTGATCTTTGAGCAGTCGGGTTGAGATTTCCGAGCCTACTGCAGAAACAGATACATCGGTTGCTCAGTTAGACAGGACAATATGTCGAGTCTGGAAGAGATGGTGCGCCAACTCCAGGATAGTATGAAAGCCATGCAGTAAGACGCTGTCCGTCAAGCGGAATTCGCCAAGCAACGGGCTGTGGTCATAGCCCAACAGGCAGAGACAATTGCCAGGCTAGAGCAACAAACCGGAGCATCTGCTTCGCATCAAGCTCCTCCACCCCAGGGGTTCAGACACCCGGGGAAACACCCAATGTTCAGGAAGGTACGGACATTCTGGTAGGGCCAGCTCCGCCTCAATTTTACCCCAGCAATCCAAAACACCTACCAATGTACCGGACCTCTCCTTTGAGTTCAAGACGGACCCCACAGCATTAAAAGTGAGCAAGCTTGAGAAATTGTTTAAAAAGTCTCAGGGGGCCCACTCTATTCCTGATATAGAGGATGGTTATACCGACTCAATGGTGACATTACCGGATCAGTTCAAGATGCCACATATTGATCGATTCGATGGCTCTGGAGACCCAATGGTGCACCTCCACCTGTTTTCTGATATTCTGAGACCAATGGGTTTGACCACAGCCCAGAAATTGTCACTATTCGGCCGAACCTTGTCTGGGATAGCCGCATCTGGTATACGAAATTGGAGAATCTGTGAAACAGAATTGGGAAGAGATGGCTGAGACCTTCAGTGAGCAATACTCCTACAACACACAGATTGAGTCACAACCCGTGATCTTGAAGTCACCCGCCAGAACCCAACAGAGCCTTTTGTGGAATTTGTTGCGAGGTGGAGAGCAAAGGCAGCACAGATGACAGATCGACCTTCTGAGAGGGATCAAGTGCAAATGATGGTGCGAAACCTTGAGCATGATATGTTGCAAAAGTTGATAGTCGCTCCGCTATTCACTTTTAAAAATTTGCATGAACTAGGGTTTCAGATCGAGAATGCGTTCAACAGTGGGATCATTCCCAGAACAAGTGAACCGACAAGGAGGGTGATTTCAGGGAATACCAATGCTCGTAGTAGCGCTATTCCCAAACCCACCGAAATCAATACAATTGCCACAACCGACCCTTTTGCCAAACCAAGCCTACAACAGCTGGCCCAGCCCGAGCTCAGGGCAGAACTTTCACCCCCTCTATATGAGCTTGACTAGCGCACTAAAAGTCTTGATGGAAAGAGGGCATCTCAAACCCCGATCCTCAACCTCTTCCTGACCCTCCCAGCCAGACATAACCCTTCCAAGTACTGTATGTACCATCAGCAGCGCGGTCATGGCACCGACCGTTGCTACCCCGCCTTCGTCATGAGATCCAAAATCTCATTGACAACCAAACGATAGCTCCACCTTCAGACCCCAATGACCAAATACCTCATCCACATCTCAATCTAATCCACACACTGGCTGTCCCTTACGACCCCAGCGTATACATCACCCCAGCCCATCTGCCCAAGCCTGCGGTGTTCATTCCAGAAAGCACGGACTTGTGCATGATGGATGCACCTGAATCCCAATCATCTCAAACCTGTGAGCCCACTACTTCTGAGCTGATGAGGATGATCGAAGATCTTCAGAGAACTGTGGCAGATCTAACCTTTGGAGTTTTGGCTCCGTCATCAACCACATCACATACCAGGGAGTTCATGTCAAAAAGCTCCCCAACCTTGGGACGGGTTGCATCGAAAGAAGGCCAATCTTTTAGCAAAGTGGAGGCCAGTGATAAGAACAAGCCAGGGGCAAGCATTAGTCCCCATGAACATCTTCAGTGGGCTGTTGAGGCTTGGAAAGCCGAAGGACTGAACAAACAGCAAGTACTAGCAGTCGTTGCAACGATCGTGGATGGCACTTTTGCCGTTCAGAGTGAGAGCAGTTTGAATCGAGGGGTAGGCCGGGAAAAGGGCCGTCTTGCTAGGAATGTTCCTTTCAGCTCTAACCCTACTCCCAGAAAAGATCAGCAAACCCAGCCAGCACCCCTGCCGACCCCTTTGTTGGCGCATCTTCTTCAAACCCCCGAACTTCGGACTATCTACCTCGGGGCCAGAGGGTGTTCACCCCACTGTACATGTCTCTATCAGCGGCCTTGAGGTCCTGATTAGAAAGGGGTATCTGAAGCCCCTGGAGCCACAACCATTACCAAAGAAACCCCCTCCCTCACATAACCCAGCTGACTACTGTGCCTTCCATCAGCGAGCTGGCCATGACACTGACATGTGCCTTCGTCTTTGTCACGAAATACAAAATCTGATCGACAACAGGATCATTGCCGTGCCAGTCTTGCAAAGTCTATCGGCACTTGATCAATGAACTTGCGGGGAATAATGTGACCATATGATCGGGGGATGAACCACCTGCGGGCGGCACTCAGTTTACTCCAGACGTGGGAATGGCACGCACTGCTTTGAGCATTTGCGAATGCTAGTTTTGTACTTTCTGACTTGGGTATTGAGCCAGTTCTATTGTTTTGTTTTGAGTCTGTCTCTTTGTTTTGAGTCAGTCTTTTTGGTTAAGGTCTGTCTTCTTGTATCGAGTCAGTCCTGTTATGTAGGAGTCGGGTGATTCCGGGGGTGTTACCTCGGACATCACCATTTTGTTTTGTGTTGTCTTTTCATTTTCTTTTGAGTCTGTTTCTGCCTTGAGCCAGTTACACCAGAAGATTTGAATGGAACAGCAGTGATTTTCACACTCTTGTGTTTTTTTTCCGCCGTGTGCTAGTGGTGCCAGAAATTTGAATGAAATGACAGTGCTCCTCGCCTGCTCTTCTGTGCCTTGAACTCATTGCCTGACCTAAGTTTTTTAAAACTTTTTTGAACACTGTGTTGAAAACAAAGAGGAAGAATTCCTCGGGATTTGCAAAATTTGATCAAACTGAGAGAAAGAGAGGCGTGCTAAGCCTTTAATGAATGAAATCATGCTTGTTAATGTGAGTACTGAGAAGGACCCTAGCTTTGATCCAGATTGGTTCTACACTGTCTTCTGCGCGAGCGATTTGTCGCTTTCTTAAAAACTTTCAAAAAAAAATGTTTTGCGCGGTCCTGCAAAGACATGTGTGGAATCGCTCTTGAGATTGTGCAGCTTAGGATCGCTCTCGGCCTCGAGACTCAACCCCTTTGCTTTCAAACCTTGAACTTGGATTCAGAACGTTCAAAGGACAATCATGATGTGAGGCATGTGTGGCCAGCTTTGAAGCAGCCCTCGAACAAGAGGCACCAAAGTCAGATCAAGAAGATCAGATCTCATCAGAAGAAGCTTGCAAAGCTAGATCAGAAGCACCCCTCGAACTAGGGGCAAAAAATATCCGATGTGCTCGAAGAGCCAAAGGTGGATCTTTCTGCAAATCAATGACACCCATTCTCCTGGATTCAGATGACTTCAGGATCTCAAAACCATTTGGCATGGACAAAGCTACACTTTTACCCTTTGAGAGGCTCGCTGGGCGAAAACCCGGAAGGGCGACCCAGGCAAAAGTTAGAGCAAAGAAGAATGAAAAAAGAAAAAAGAGAAAATTCAAAGATACAAAAATGCAAAAAGAAAAGAAAAGAAAAATGCAAAAAAAAAAAGAAGAAGAAGAAAAAAGGAATGAAAAGAATAGAAAAAAAGAAAAGAAAGAAGAACAAAGCTCGCAAGGTCGAAAACCTGCAATAGGCGCCTTGGCAAAAGTTAGAGCCTAAAAAGGAGAGGTTAAATACCCGAGTGTACCTTAACCCCGAACTACGTAAGGCTTGATTCCCATGTTTGGGATACGTAGGCAACTTCACTTTGAAGTCCAGCCACAAACACTTCAAATTCAATTGTGTCCATGCGATGGTTCTGGTCATCTTTGTCTTCCCTATATCTGAGGATTTGGTTGTGTTCGTCGCTCTGAGGACTAACTACAATGTGCTGCAGTACCATTCAAACAAGGGGCAACTTTCCGTTGCCATTCAATGCGCCGCGGTGCCGTTCAAACAAGGGGCAACTTTCCGTTGCCATGTAGCTCTCTCCAAGCACGGGGCAGTTTTCTTTTGGATCCGAGGTTGTGCATCTCAGGAGTAGGTTTCATGCTTGTTGAGCATTGGCCCTTTGCAGAACAGTTTTTGAGAATTTTTACTGAGGTTGACTAATTCTCTCGAAAATTATTTCATTTTCCAAAACTGGATCATTTTCTTGAACCCAAAAAAGGAAAATTTTCAGTGCTCATAGCGTTACTTGCATGATTTTAAATCAGAAAATTGCACAAGCATGTTAATCTAACTCTCATGTTGGTCAAAATTGTTTTAGTAGAAAGCAAAATAAAAAAATGGTCAAAATAATGAACTAGGGGCACAGTTGAGTCAGACGTCCTGTCTTTTCCCCGTCGCAAGCATACTTGCCAGAAAGGGCACAACTGAAGTCAACAACAACATGCAGAAAGCTCTCTCATCCTCCGAGCAACGAGGTATCAAGCCAAGTGCGAAGCACGAACTGGAATGGGTCAGGATGTTCCACTTCCTCATCTGGACAGATCTAACCACGTCCAAACTCCCCAGCAGGGCATCATCAACCGATGTTAGCTGCAGATTTGCTACACACCCAGTTGTAGCACAACCCCTCTGTGGGAGAAACTCACTGTTGTGAACAAAAATCTAGCAGGATGCTAGGGGCAAGAGCTCGCAACTTCATATCTATCCATCACCAGCCACCCAGGGGAGGGATGAAAAATGAGGGATTGAAGAATAGAGAGGTGTGCGTTGAGAGAAAAAGCGAGAAAAGGGTTTTGAGAGAAAAACCGAGCTTGAGGGCTGAGTGATGTGAGAGTCACAAATAAGAAAGGGTGGGAAATAATACCCAGAGAAACTGGCTCCTTGTAAACTAAGAAGTCTCTTGTCTTGCAACACGTCTGTGCGTCGCGTCAGTCGTTTTGTTTGTCTCAATTCTTTTTTGAGTCGTTTCAAGTGTCTGTGTTTATGTTTAGGTTGTTACCTTTTGTTTTCCGTTATTGAGTCTTTTTCGCTGTGTTCAGTTGTAGGCTCAATACCCGGTCGAAAACTCATTTTCTCAAATTTCAAAAATGATTTGTGGTGTGCTCAGAGTGTTGTGCCATTCTCCACATTTGTGCAAAACAGTATTTGTTCTTTCATAAAACCGCAGGGTTCAACCCAGATCATGTGAGAACAGTAAAACCCGGACCTATCTGAAGCAATAGGGGTTCCAGACTACAAAGCAAAAGAAAAGAGGGAAAATTGAAGCATCTGAGTGTGTTTCACCTTCAGCAAATTCCGTGATTGTACTCCGGATGTACCTCTTCAGGCCTTGTCAATGCTACCGAAGTATGAGTGCGCCTCTGCCTCAAGTGTAAGCCTGCTTCAAGTTAGAACGGCAATTAAAGCAGCAGCAGATGTTATCTCTTGCCAATATGAACAGGGTGTACCCTTTTCGAGCTGAGTGTGTTGCAAAGTCCTCTAAGAGGCAAATTAGAGGCACCATAGTACATATTTGATGCTCCTCTATTGCATAGAATGTGAACTTTCATATACACTGTTGTTGCATGCGTGCCGCACATCGTTATGATACACTTGCTTTCGATTCCGCATAGAATATGCTTTGCGGTTTCATGCATAGAATATGCTTGCTTTCAATATTGCATGGAAAATGCCCCCATACTTGCATAGAAGTTGCATTTTATCGCACTTTCTTGTGCATTTTATCTCACTCGCACTATCTTGTGCACTTACACTTTGTATCTCACTTGCACTGTCATGTGCATCTTGTGGTTGTATCTCACTCGCGCTGTTTAGCGTATCGCACTATCTGTGCATTTCAAATCACTCGCGCTGTTTAGCGTATCGCACTGTCTAGTGCATTTCAAATCATTCGCGCTGTTTAGCGTATCGCACTATTTTGTGCATCACATCTTCGCGCTATCTTGCGCACCTCCATCGCACTGTCTGTGCATTACATTTCATTCGCGCTATTTTGCGCATCGCGCTATTTTGTGCATCTCATTGCATTTTACATTACGTCTCATTCACGCTATTTTGCGCATCGCACTATCTTGTGCATCGCCTCATTCGCGCTATCTTGCGCACCTCAATCGCACTATCTTGTGCACTCGCGCTTTCTTGCGCATCGCACTATCTTGTGCACTTACATGCTATATCGTGCATTCCATCGCACTCGCGCTGTTTAGTGTATCGCACTGTTCTGTGCAATTTACTTTCACGCTTTCTTGCGCATCGCACTGTTTTGTGCATTACATTGTTTCATTCGCGCTATTAGCGCATCGCACTATTTTGTGCACTTTACTTGCATTGTACGTGCATTTTATCGCGCTATCTTGCGCACCTTACCTGCACTTGTTAGTGCATTACATTTCATTCGCGCTATTTTGCGCATCGCACTGTTTTGTGCATCTATGCCACATCGCACTCTCTTGTGCACCTGTATAGCACTGTTTTGTGCATTCACTCTTACATTGCACTGTTTTGTGCATCTTGTTAGCGCACTATCTTGTGCATTCCAACCTGCTTCGCACTGTTTTGTGCATCTCCTTAGCATTGTTTTGTGCATTCACTCTGCATCACATTGTCTTGTGCACACTGTGTTTTTGCATAAATCTTGGATTTTCAAACCGGCTTCGCGTAGCGTATAAGTCCAATTATCAAAGTCTTCCTGCATATCATTTTGCATCCTGCCCCTGAACTACGGGTTTGATTCCTTGCAAAGGGATACGTAGGCAGCCGCGGGTTCAACCAACTGTATCTATATTTTGTTTGTTTGTCCAAGTCTTCGGCCTTGTCAAAAATGGGTCGTCTCTGGGCTTTGACATTCACTCCCGTCATTGTTATGACTTCCGAGTTCTGTCAAAGAGGGGCAACTGTAGACACCCCATTTTTGACCGTCCTCAAGACTTGGACGTCACCGTTGGAACGCTCGGTGATTATCCATGTTAGTGTTCGTTTGGAGTTCCCGGAGTTCTTGGCTACGCGCCTTGCCTCAGGATCCCCGAATTCGATTGTTTTGTGTCTGGTTTTGCACCAAACACTTGTGCTTTGCCTTGGAGGGGCAGGGAATGCCTTGTGAGGCATCCCCACACACCACCGACAGTGGCTAGAGGCCACCGGCTGGTTGGTGTTGCCATCGGCACTATATTGTGCCGGTCGGCACTCTTTTGTGCCGGTCGGCAATCAATTTTGTCAAAATGACAATTTT